>PVIW01013229.1:0-28304 GCA_004026585.1 Noctilio leporinus | reverse complement strand
AGAAAGAAGGAACTTGTACCCTTTGCAACAACATGGATGGAACTGGAGAATATTATGCTTAGTGAAATAAGCCAGTCAGTGAAGGACAGGTATCATATGTTCTCACCCATTACGGGACAATAATGAGCAAAACTAACAAGCAAAACAGAACCAAGTGTATGAATACAAGGAATAGGCCTGCAGTGGTCAGGAGGAAAGGGGTAGGGGGGAGGGGGGAGGCAGAGGCAAGCAGAGGGAGCAGCTTAGACAAGAACCTAGTATAAAGGAACCATGGACATGGACAACAGGTGGGATTGACTTTGGGGGGAAAGGGTGGGTGGGGAGGGCGACAGAGGGGAGAAAAAAAGGGATGGATGTAATACAACAACAATAAAATTAAAAGAAAAAAAAAAAAAGAAGAAGAAGAAGGCTGGGTCTGGGTCCCAACTCCAGCACTGATTTGCCATGTAATCTTTTTTTTTTTTTTTTTTTTTAATAATTTATTTCATTGTTTTTTTAGAAAGAGGGGAAGGGAGAGAGGCAGAGAGGGAGAGAGACATCCATGTATGGATGCCTTTCACCTGCCTCCAGCTACGGATCTGACTGGAGACCTGGTTTGCAACCTGGTCATGTGCCTTGGCTGGGAATTGAACCAGCGACCTTTGTGTTCACAGGCTGGCGCCTTAACCACTGTGCCACCAGCCAGGGCTATGCCATGTAATCTTGAAGGACTTTCTGCCTCCTGCTGGACCCCTGTCCAATGACTAGATTTGACTCCATCTCTTGGGGCCTTTCTTGGAGTTCCAAGTTTTGGGATGGGAGAAACAACTCTCTAAAGGGTAAAGAGAGGACAACGCCATGATCCCAGTATATCTGGTCCCAGGAACTGTTAGAAGCAGGTCTTACTGTCCTAGACAATATCTTCAATTCCAGTAACTGCAAATGCTCAAGTTCCTCCTGGCAAGCAGCATGTATAAGCAGATGCTGCTTTTCACAATAATGGTGAACAATATAGTGGCTCCTGATTTTCTAATCTGGAGGACTTTGGGGGTGGCCTGTCTCTTTGGAAAGGAGCAGAATAACTTGTCTTGAAGCTGTCTGCCTAGCAAGCACTCTCGCTTTTGGGGAATGCCACTCTCTCCACTTCCCACCCTCCCCTAAACCCAGACAGAGTTTATCTTCCTTTTTGGTCCATAGAAAGGCATTTTGGAGAAAACAGGATTCTAGATGAAGGAAATTTTTTATTTGGCTGGCAAACTCAGGGGATAGGGGAACAGGGATAGGGCTAAAT
The DNA here is from genome assembly GCA_004026585.1 of Noctilio leporinus. Lineage (NCBI taxonomy): Eukaryota > Metazoa > Chordata > Mammalia > Chiroptera > Noctilionidae > Noctilio > Noctilio leporinus. The sequence continues at coordinate 27,034 of PVIW01013229.1, read as the reverse complement.
TATGAGCCAGACCAGGATAGAGGCCTGGGGTAAATCCAAGCTCCATGGCCACCTCAGCTGCAGCAGGAAGTAGGCAGCATCTCTTAAATCTTGAAATTCGGGACCCTCTAACTCCTCTGGCCACTCTGGGGGAATTACCTTCCTCGTCCCCAAGAGGCTCAGGCCCTCAGAAAGCTCTTCCCAGAGGTGCTTTCTGATTCCTTCTCCCATTACTTGTGGGCATCCAAAGCTAGGAGCCAGGCTATTTAAAGACAAGCCCACAGAAAAGGGGCTGGGGGGAGGGGGGCAGTGTTTATAAACAGCAGGTCACCTGAATCTGAAAGGTCCAGGGAGAGAGGGTGTGAGGAGGGGTGGGCTGGACTATGAGGATCTGAAATAGAGCTCTGCATCTGGTTCAACCTTACTGACCAGGAACAGTGGATAGAGAGAGAAGGGAGGGGGTAGCGGCTGTTCAGATGCTGTTGGACCACGACGACGGGGGTATGCAAATTGCATGCAAATCAGCAAGGACACAGTGGTGACCTCTTGGCGGGTGGACTCTCGTTGGTTTCCCAGGCTAGAGGTCTGGGGGCCAACTCAGGCTCCCCTGAGGGAGAGGCCAAGTCTCTCCAGGTCCCTCCCCGAAACCCTGGACTTGCTGGGAGCCACAGACGGTCCTGGAGAAAGAACTGGAAGTTTGGGGAGGGAAGCCAGCTGCTTAGCCCCTTCCTCGCCACTCCTACTCCCTCCTCCTCCGCAGCCGCTGTGGGAAGAGAGGTGTTGGGTTTCTGCCGCGGGGCTATAGTTAGATGTGGGGCTTCGCTAGTCTGCCGGACTTCGGGAACAGGCGGTGCTCGTCCAGTCCAGACGCCCACCAGCAGCGGAACAAAACCTTCCAGTTCCCGACCTCCGGCTCCGTGATCTCCAGGTGTGTGCCAGCCCCACGCCGCTTCCCTTCTCCAGGTGGAGTCAAATCACCTTCACCATTGAAAAAAAAAAAAATCTCCTGGCAGTAGGTACTGAGTTCGGGGACATCCGGGAGTCAGGGGAGCGGAGACCTGGTGTTCTGCTCGTGCAGGGAGGTGGAGAAGGTAATGCCCAAGCCCCGCCCACTCTCTTAGACCCTTAGACCCGCCCTTGGCCCCGCCCATGCCTGGGTCCCGGGTCAGGGTTGTCTCCGTCTTGAAACCAAGGAAACAGGGGTGTGGGTATCTTCCCAAAGCCCGTTGAAGCCAAGAATCTACCGCTGCCACGGGTTCCACCTGCATCTGGACCTCGCCCTCCTGCCCCCCCAGGGATGATGCTGGCTGCTCTGCTGCTCACCCTCAGCTGCCTTGGCCTTCACACCCTTTGGCAGGTAACTGGGCGAACCATCCCCTGCCACAAAGGGAGTTGGGAGGCAGACTCCTCAAAAACCTCTCCCAAGGGCTATTGTCTGGGACTCCAGTTCTCTTAATCCTCTTCCTCTCTGCAACCTTTCTCCCTGCAGGGAGCCCCAAGTCCCCATTTCTTCTCCCAGAACCCCCATCTTCACCAAGTGACCTGTGGTCCTTCCTTCATGTAGTCCCTCCCTAGGGACTGCCTCTGACTTCCTCGTCCCCAGCTCCCTTCCCCCACCACAGGCTCAGCCTTAGCAGACTGGGTCAACCCCTGTGTGCTGCCCTCATGCAGCCCCTCCCAGACCAGGGCTCTTCCCACACCACACCCCAGGTTTGGGGATGAGGGCTTCTAAAGTAGGAGAGGGCTCAGGAGTCTCAGAGCTGACAATGATTTGGGGTGGTGGCTGGGCACCTGCATGGGAAGGAAAGAGAGTCTAAGGATGGGCCAGGGTCAGGTAATTGGGACACTGGTGATACATTTGTAACATAATCAGCACACTATGTCTTAGAACCAGAACAGTGCTTGGAAGCCCCACTTCCCACTGAGTATGGGAACCTCTTGGGTGACAAGATAACCCCTTCTAGGTTGTACAGAAGTGAAGATCTATAGGCTATCTTCACAATAGCCCTGTGAGGTTGGAAGTATCACATTATGGGTAGAAAACCTGAACCCCAGAAGAGTTACAAGTCTTGCCCAAGATCCCACAGCCAGTAGTGATGAAGTCAGGATCTGAACCCATGTCTGTCTAACTCCAATACCGGTGTGATTTAAGCCCTTGGGCCCTTGCCAAATTGTATACACCAGATATTTGGGCATAGAATATATGAACTGGGTTTCTGAACTGATCTGCTACCAGGCCCCCAGTCCAGTGCTCTGAATTTATACCCTTTCCTGTGTGGTCCCTCTCTTCCTTACCTAATTAGGCCCAGGCTGTTCCCAGCCTGCCCCTGAGCCTGGCTCCAGACACCTTTGATGATGCCTATGTGGGCTGCACAGAGGAGATGGAGGAGAAGGCAGACCCTCTGCTGAAGGAGGAGATGGCCCGCCATGCCCTGCTGCGGGAATCCTGGGAGGCAGCCCAGGAGGCCTGGGACCAGAAGCGGCAAGGGCTCATCCTGCCCCCTGGCTTCAAATCCCAGCATGGAATTGCCGTCATGGTCTACACCAATTCATCCAACACCTTGTACTGGGAGCTGAACCAGGCCTTGCGAACAGGCGGTGGCTCCCGGGAGTTGTACATGAGGCATTTCCCCTTCAAGGCCCTACATTTCTACCTGATCCGGGCCCTGCAGCTTCTTTGGGGAAGCGAGGGCTGCAGTAGAGGACCTGGGCATGTGGTGTTCCGAGGTGTAAACACCCTTCGATTTGAACCCAAGAGGTTGGGGGATTCTATACGCTTGGGCCAGTTTGCTTCCAGTTCCCTGGATGAGGCGGTGGCCCGCAGATTTGGTAATGCCACCTTCTTCTCCCTAAGGACTTGTTTTGGGGCTCCTATCCAGACCTTGTCTGTTTTTCCCAAGGAGCGCGAGGTGCTCATCCCTCCCCATGAAGTCTTCTTGGTCACCAAGTTCTCCAAAGATGGAGCCCGGAACCTAGTGACTCTCCAGAGCTTTAATAAGACCTGTAGCTACTTCAACTGTGCCTATCTGGGTGGTGAGCTGTGCATGAAGGAAGCAGGACTGGCAGGGAGGGTGAAATAAGTCAGGATAATAAGTCAGGATATCTCTATGTGATCCCCAGTGCCTTTAGGAGACCTACCGGGTTAATGGGGAAGTTGAGTGCCCAAAGTCAGCTGCAGTTATTGGTCTCTGTGACTCAGGTCCTATCAGTGTTTTTCAGATCTGTGTGTATTTTCAAATGATTCTGTGAACATTCTCAAAAAGTTCTATCTGCTATAGAGTCTAATAGAGGAAAAGAGCCTGGTTCAGGAGATCAGCAAGCAGAGGAAAGTGATAAGAATGCTGCTTCAGATCTCAGGAGGCACTGGGCTTAATGGGGTTCACAGGACACATCTGTGCTATTCCCAAGTGCTGAGGCAGGACAAAATGCAGCAGTGACTCAGGCTAGCATGGGACCAGGGAAGCACAGGCTATCTGGGAAGATTTCTTGGGGGAAGGAGGAAGGAAGGAAGGAGGAAGTTTGCATTTAAGAGAAGGGAAAGGTGGATTGAGAAAGGGGATGGCCAGTGCCAGGGCCTCATGGGAAGGAGAGTTTGGGGTGTGAGGGTCTATCCACATGAAGGTCTCACCATGCTATTTATTACAGGGGAGAAGAGGCGGGGCTGTGCATCTGCACCAAGTGAGTTACCCTCTTCCCCTTACCCCCAGTTGCTTTGACTCCTCCTGGCCCTGTGGGCCCGTCACCTCCTTTTTCTTTCTCTCTGCAGCAGTGGGGGCAGCCAAACTCACCCGCCAACAAGGCCTTCTCTCTGCTCTTCCGGGTGACCCTGCTCCTGGCCCCCATGGGGTGCCAGCTCTCAGGAGCTGGGCCCTTGAAAGTTCAATGCCTGCCATTTAGGAGTTCTGGGAACTGTTGCCCTTCATATGAAGAAGGGGCCTTCAAGCAGCCTCGAAGCAAGAACATGGTTTCAGACCCAGCCCTAGAAGCCATCTCCCCAACCAGGATGGCGTGGGGGAAATCTGAGGCCATGGAAAGGTGGAGGAAGCTCTGCTGTGTGGTGGAGACTCCCTAGGACAAGTAAGGGTAGTACTATGATGACCACTTAATTAAACAGTGCTGGAGTATGGTGACATCAAGTTTTATGATTGGTTTATCCCATGAGACTGGACCATCTTCCCTGCTCTGGCCTTGTGGGATTGAGGGACTTAAAAGAATGATTTCTTTATCACTCCCAGACATGGTGCCCTCTGCAGACCCCTGTCACACACTGTAACTTGCAAACCCAAAAGCTTTAACAGCCAGAGATCCTCATAAACCTGGAGGGTAGGAACAGGACAGATGGATTCCTCAGCTCATTTGTCAGGTGAGGAATACAAAGCCAAGGAAGAAATCAGCTTGTTCAAGGATAGAGTTAGTATTGAAACAAGGCCCCCTGCCTCACAGTCCAGAGCTCTGCACTAACGGTCTAAGGAATTCAAGGAAATATCCAAAGCCCAAATTACTTGAGATCCCATTGAAAGCCATTTCTCTTTGCCCTGCTCTCACAAGGGTCAATTTTGGGGCAGAGAGGGAGGGAATCTCAAAACATGAAGAGACAGATTTTCACCCACTCAAGGCATCTGACATCCTGAACAGAAAAACTTCGCTGAGGTAAGGAAAGCAGTATATGTCCCTACTAAAATGACCCCCCACCCTCACCATGTAGGCTGCTCTACTCAGCAATAGAAGAAGGGACCCTCTTACGGCAGCAGGTTCCCAGATCTTCCCCCTGGGGCAGGTCCCCAGCCCCCTTTGATTCCTGCTGTCTATGCACTAGCACGTGAGCTGGGGAGGAAGGACCAGACTCTCCAGGACCTGGAATCCCAGCCACTCCAGCATCCTGAAGCCCAGTTTCTGAAGATATCTGGGTCCCCACAATTCCTGGCACTGTCAGTTCTGGAGTCTCAGGGATGGTGGGCCCCAGATTTTGGAAACTGTTGCATACTGGGTGATATAGCGGCTGAGGATGCTGGCACCTTCAGGGGGCTGGTGGGTCCCCGCATCTGCCAGAGTCTGCCACACGCCAGCTACCTCACTTTGTAATCTAGAGACAGTCTTGGTGAGCTCTGTCAGTCTGTTGCCCAAGTCTGTGGGAGGGGAAAAGAGGGGAGAATTGATGAAGGTCCCTCAGAAGAACCTGTCCTGTAACACTTATCTCCTTGACAAAACCCCAGTGGACATCACATTTGGGGTGTCCTGATGGAGAAGTGGAGGAAGTGAGAATAGGGGTCAAGTGGGTGGGAGGGTACGGAGCAGATGAATGTGAGAGGGACTAGGTGGTAGTGACTTTTGAAGATACAAGGAAGGAAAGTCTGTGGGCCAGGGGAGGGATCAGGAACACCAAGGATGGAAAAGTGTTTTAATGGCTGCAGCTTTGTAATTCTGCCCTTTTGGCCCTCTTCCCCCATGTACACCTTCCTGTCCAGCTCATAGCCATCCTCCGGCCCAGTTCAAATTCCCACCTCCTTCCTCCAACTTCTGGTTCTGTTCTCCTCTACCTCCCCATGGCCTCTCAAAATGAGAGGCTCTTTCTCTCCTTTGGTCCCCACTGCAGTTCAGGTCCCTCCTGGCTAACTGAGCACTTTCTGCCTAAATAGATGGTTTCTCTTCCTCACCAGACTCAAAACTTGCTGTGTATCGCTGCCCTACACAGTCCTCCTCCCTCCAAGAAAGGGCCTGAAATAAAAGGGACAGGCATGACAATGAATGTTGGTTGAAGGTGTGAATAAAGGAGTGACTAATGAATTAAGTAAATGGACAAACAACTAAGGGAGTGAATGAGAATAAGTGAAGGCAAGAAGAAAGGATTATATAAAATGAGCAGAATAAATAAATGTGTCAGAGGGTAATTGAGTGCAAGGGGCCGTGGTGCAGGCTGTGGCTTCCCAGGGCAGGGTATGAAGGGGCCACGTACAGCTGCGGGCTACACAAGGGGTGTGAATCTCAGTGCGGTGCATTGGTCCCAGCCCATGAGGAACAGGAACATGGAAGGCTTGAGGGTAAGACCAACCTTTGCGCTGGGTCTCCTCAAACTCCCGCTGGGCAGTCTCTATGTAGCGCTGTACCAAGGCCTTGATAACTCGAAGGCAGTAGGATCCTTTTTCTCCCTGCCCAGGCCCTGCTCCTGCCCCAGGATTGGCCTGGGATGGAAAGAAGTGAGGGTGAGAGAGGTTCTCCAGTTCAGCCTTTCTCTAGTCAAAGTCTGTGCTGACTTTTCTGTCCCTGAAGGCCACACATATAGACCTTAGTGCAGTGCTAGAAGGTAAAAGTTTGGCAGCTGGGAGTTGGGTGGTGGGGTGAGGGTTGGGAGCTGGAGGGATCAGTGGGCAGACACAGAAATGTTGAGCAGGGCAGAACAGAATTCTCCCTCCTACCACCATCCCAGTCTTGGTTTTGCTGAGTTGAGTTAGTCCAGGTAACTTTCCCCTTCAAATTCTGCAGAGGGGGAGGCTAGCAGATTTAAGGAGGTACCCACACATACCTGTTCATGTATATAATGTGAAAATCATCATGCAAATTAGAATGATTGGTTCTGAGTCCAGTTTTAGGCCTCAGGACAGTACCAGGAGGGCAAGTAAGGTATACAGGGCAGAGAATTGAGAGAGAGAGAGCACGCAGAGGTAGAGAGAGAGCAGGCAATGTGCTGGACTCGGAGGCTAAGGTCCCAGCTGTGCGCCTCAGGCATGTTACTCAGCTTCTTCAGGCCTGAGTGTCCCCAAATTTAAAACAGGGGTAGTAATAATGTCTCCTTCCCAGGCTGGTACTTCTCTGGCATAGAGTAAGGGCTCTTTGAATACTTAGGAAATAGTTATTTTTATTTATCTAGTTTTATCTTTAAATACTTTGTAGTTAGCATATTTACTTTAATAATATAAAAGCAGAGCATTTTCTTAAATATTTTAAAAGGAGATATGGGATCAACAGAGATGTGGAAGGCAGAAGTATGAAGAGAGAATGATGGGCCCTTTCAACTACCCAGCATATAAAGCATTTTTCTCGTATAAAATAAAGAATAAGAATTTTGGGAGGTCATTTCCTGAGGATTCAGGAAAACTGGGAGGGGACACATGGTTGGATCATCAAAGAGCAGGCTAGGAGGTGGGGGGCTGGAAGAAGGGTAGAACGTCATTGGAGGTGCGATGGAAGACTGGTGAGCCCCCTAACTGGCTGGCATGGTGGGATTAGGCAGGTTGCAGTGACCCTGCCCAACCAGGGCTGGCACAGGCCTAGAGAACTGCATATGACCTCAGGTGAAGAAGCTGAGTTTCTACCCGAGGGCGGAAGCAACCCTCTCATGTGGTCTGCAAATATGCATCACCCACTCTGGACAGGGCCCTGAAGTGGCCAGGGGAGAAGAGATCCAAGAGGGTGACAGAGGTGTCCGTGCAGGGTATCCTAGTACCAGGGTATGGAGGAAACTGGGAATCTTTGGCTTTTAGTTTCCTGAATGAGTTTTCTCCACGTCTTTGTACATACTGTTTCCTGTGCCTAGACTTCCCTTCTCCGTGCCATCTCCCATCAACCTCCTGTTTATCCTTCAGGATTCTGTTCTGCCCTCAGGTCTCTACAAAGCTTCCTGACTCATGAAGCTGGGTCTGGGACCCCTCTGTTGTGCTCTCATAGTCCCTATGCTTCCTTCTGTCAGAGGCTTATCATCCTATACAATTAAAGTCCATTTCCTTCTGCTATTCTAGACTGTCAGCACCTCAAGGGACCACCATTATGCATACCTTTATTTCCAGTATAGATGCTTTGGTGTTTGTTGAACAACCTATCGACCACCCAGTTAAGGGAAGGCCTTCCTCACCTGGGTGCAGGGGTGCAGGGACCTCTCAGCTCCAGAGTTGGCCTGTTACCCCATGGTGCTGACCTGGAGGCCCTGGCTCAGAGAGATCTTCAGGTAACATGTTTTAATGGGAAGAGGTAGACCTGGCAGTAATACTGGTCTAAATGACAAGGTGGGCTGAGTTAGGGAGCAGATAAGGAAAGATATGTAAGCCCTTTGGAGCCTGGCCTCCTCCCTTAGGCCTCTGCCAGCCTTCTAATTTCCCAGTCTGTGGGGCTTTTTTTCCCTCCATTTCTTAACATGTTTTTTTAAAAACATTCAACTATGTTTTGGTCCAGTTTAGGGCAAAAAGGTTGGTGGCTTGGGAGGAGGGTGGCATGGATTTCTATTTAAACTGGATGGCATGGGCTTGCAAATTTAGGAAATGACCAGAGCCAAGAAGAGGGAAAGACATGCCATGTGAGAGAGCAAGAATTAGGAACAGGCTTTCTGGGGGAACACACCTAGAGAGACAAGCCAGAAGTGAGCCAACAGGTGGATGGAATAGACAATACAGTTGAAGTCAGATCTGATATGAGGATCAACACCAAGCAGATGAGGTACTTACAAAGGTGGGGATTGGGGGATAGTCTGGCTTCTTGGTATTGCAACAGGAACAGCAACAGCAAATAAACTGGAAAATTCTCCTGAGAGATATAGATGGCAGGAAGAGGTTAATCAGAGGACAGGGTCTAGGGAAATGGGGGCAGGAGGTGGGGTGGTGGTGCTGGGTGAGGGGCTTGGGAGTAAGAGCTCTGAGGTCATCACCGGAGAAGGTAGAAGATGGCCCTGGGGGAAGGCAGGATGTTGAAGGGCACAGGCAGGGTCAGGCCCTCTCAGAAGTAGGACAGGTAGAGCTTGGAGCGAGCGAACTTCCATTCCACGTCAGCATCGTCCTGTGGGCGAGGGGGTAGGGGGCTATGCAGGGACCACTTTGCTACTCAGCCCTCCTGCCCACTCAGTCCGCCTTGTTTCTCTCCATCCTCACATCTCTTCTTCTCAAGGTGCCAACCATGTTTTTCTTATCTTTCTACTCTCCATTATCACCCATCATCAACATTTACCTTTTCTCTCTCCCCCTCTCCTCTTTTCCTCCCCATTCCTTTTCATCCTTCTGACATTCAATTACTGCCCAGACATTTCTCCAGACACACCCTAACCTATCCATTTCTTTCCCTCTCCCTTTTTATGTTCCCACCTACTTTTCCACAACACACCTTCCTCCCAACCATAAAGTGAATAAGAACACTAGACTTGTGTCTGGAGAAGTTAACAGCATTACTAAGACCCTCATTTTACAGATGAGGGAAATGAGGCCTAGAGAGGAAAACTTGCCTCCAGTGACAGAGCAAAACAATAGTAGAAGCAGAGCAGGAACCCAAGAGTCTTGGCTTCTTGTATTTGATTCCCCTCAACCCTTTTCTCTCTTCTTTTCCCTGTCCTGAGCTGGCCTCAGGTGAGGTACCTCAATCTTCTGGAAGGAATTGGTGATCATGGCAATGAGCATGTTGAGCAGCACAATGACCATGACGATGGTAAAGGTACCGTAGAGGGCCTGTTCCACAAATTGAGGCACAAGAAACTGAGGCATGTCTACCACGCTGTGCTCTTCCATGCCAAACATGGTCCAGAACAGGAATCGGAATGTCTCATTGAAACTGGCATGTTGGGACAAAGGGTAGGATGTGAGGGGTGGGAGGTGAACCTTAGTGCCACCCAGACACTCTCCTTCTCCCTATCCAGGACCCAGCCAAAGGTGTTCTGCTTTTAAGTCCTTTGGACCACCCTGGCTCATAGATCCTTGTCATTTCTGAGCTCTGGCTTGCATCCTCTCAGTCAACCAATATTTATTGAGCACATAGTGGTGCTGTAGCTTCTAAGGATACAGCTGTGAACAAGATAAGCACAGTCCCTATCTTCAAGGAGCTTTCACATGCTAGGGTGGGACTACAGGTTGAGATGGACAGTAATTCTAGCAACATTTTAAAGCTGTGGTAAGTGCTATGAAGAAGTGTCACAAGATGTTATGACCTCACCTGGGAGTTGGGGAAAGATTCTTCAAAAAGCATTCAAGTTAAGCTCTGAAGGATCCAGGGGAATCAACCAGGTGAAAGGAAAAGTGATGTGAAGAGTGTTCCCAAGGCAGAGAAGCCTGAGAGCATTGAGGAACTGAGAGCAGGCCAGCATAGCTGGCCTCAGAGGGCAAAGGAGAAAAGGGCTTGTGAGACAGAGGCTCATGGGATGTATCTAGGAACCAATCTAATCATTCAGGACTTCGTAAGATAAAAGCAAAGATCCTTACCATGGCCAACAAGCATTAGGGAGCTACGAAGGGTTCTAAGCAGAGGGGTGATACCTGATTTTCACATTGGCCGTTGTGAGTAGAATGGGGAAGCAGATGAGAAGGCGGGTGGGGCATAGAGACCAGATAAGGAAGAGTTGCCATGGCCTGGGTGAGAGAAGATGGTGGTTTGGGCTACAGTGGTAGTAACTCCAATGCTACCTCTTTCAGAAAGTCATCCGTGGACTTTCTCTACCTCCAGCAGGAAGTGCATGTCTGTGAGACACTCACAGACCTGACCACAATAGGATGGGTCCTATTGTGTCTATTTGTAAATCGGTCTTATTCTATCTATTTCAGTACCAGTTCAGGCATAGATTTCTGCAACAACCTCCACAACTGGTCTCTGACCTCAGTCTCTCTCTCTCTCTCTTTTTTTTTTTTTTTAAGATTTTATTATTTTTAGAGAGAGGGAAAGGTATAGAGGCAGAGAGGGAGAGAAACATCAATATATGGTTGCCTTTCATCTGCCTCCAGCTACGGATCTGGCTGGAGACGTGGCTTGCAACCTGGTTATGGGCCCTGGCTGGGGAATTGAACCAGTGACCTTAGAGTTCGCAGGCCAGCTCCTTATCCACTGTGCCACCAGCCAGGGCTTTTTTTTTTTTTTTTTTTTTTTTTTTTTTTTTTTTTTTTTTTTGTTTTTATTTATTATTTTTAGAGAGAGGGGTAGGGAGGGAGGCAGAGAGGGAGAGAGACATCAATGTATGGTTGCCCTTCCCCTGCCTCCAGCCACGGACCTGGCTGGAGACCTGGCCTGGAACCTGGTTATGTGCCCTGGATGGGGAATCAAACCAGCGACCTCTGGGTTCGCAGGCCGGCACCTTATCCACTGTGCTACCAGCCAGGGCTCTCTTGTTATTCCATCTTCTGCATTGCATCCATTGCATCCAGGATGTTCTTTCTAAATGCTGATGTGATATGTTGTACTTCTGCTTGTCAAACATGAAATGCCCCCAACTACTTCACCAATGGCTAAACCGACATCATGTGCCTCCTGGTGTGTAATGGAAAGTACACATCGTCAGCTAGGTTGTGTTCTTGCCCAAATTGCTTAACTGGAATTGGATCATGAGGAAATAGGTAAGTCCCAACTGTGGAACACTCTCTACAATATAATATGGTCTGTATTCTTCCAAAAAGTTCATTTGTCACTAAGGACAAAGAAAAGGTAGAGGGAGTGTTCTAGATTAGAGGAGACAAAAGAGACATGACAGCAACATGAAATGTACGGTCACAGATTGGATCTCAGATTTTTTAAAAACTAGAAAGACTTTTTGGGAGGTAGCTTGGAAGTCCTGAATAAGTAAGGACTATGTATAGTAAAACTACAGACTCAATATTAAATTTTTGTAGTATGATAGTGGTTTTGTGGTTATGCTCTTAGGAAGCATCCTGAGCAATTTAGGGGTAAGATGTCATGATGTTTACAGCTTACTTTTAAATGTTTCAGGGAAAATAAAAAGAATAAAGAGACCAATAGATCAAGTAAAAAGTGGAAAAACACTAACAATTAGTAAAGCTAGATGAAGGGTATATTGGTGTCCTTTGTGTTTTTAACTTTTTCATAGAATTGGTATTTTTTAAAAATAAAACTTTGGGGGGGAAGTGAAGGACTAAATAAATGAATGAGTAAATGAACAAATGAATGAGAGTGAATTGACAAGAGAGTGATTCACCAAACCAGATAATTAATTATTGAATAGATGAAAGGAATGTGTAGAAAGAGGTGATTGGTAAGCTCCAAACTGCAGGATCCCAGACTCCCACCTGCCCATCCCTCCGCCCTGGCATACTTGCCCAGCCCCTCTGTCTCCTGGTAGGGCACATAGATGTTGTTGAGACCACAGAGGAAGGCAGTCAGGATGATCATGAGGATGAACATGAACCTGGCAGGGGGTGGGATAGGGGGAGATCAGAGTAAGTCTCCACCCTAGAAGTCAAGCTCTGAGAAGAAGGATGGAACTGATGACCTTTCAGGCTCAGCCTCTTTATTTGACAAGTATTTAATTTTGTTACTATTAAGAATGGCACTCTGGCTTGTGTGGCTCAGTGGATTGAGTGCCAACTTGAGAACCAAAAGGTTACGGTTCGATTTCTGATCAGGGCACATGCCTGGGTTGCAAAGCTGGCTCCCCACTTGGGGGTGAGCAAGAGGCAACCAATGGATCAATATTTCTCTTCCTTTCTTTCTCCCTCACTTCCCCTCTCTCTAAAAATAAATTTTAAAAAAATCTGAAAGAAGATTGGGGAAGTTAGAGGGCGGGAAATGAGAAGGGGTGTTAATGGGCTGTCAAAGCAGGAGCTCTCTCTGGTGTAAGATGTACTGAGTAAGCAGTCAAAGCTGGAATGGACCAGTATCCCATGGAGGGACTGAGAAGCGGAGATGTGGTACAGGCATGGGTAAGAGTCAAGATTCCAGCATTGAACACCAGCAGTTAAAGCCACATGTGAAACTGAGCTATGATGGATGACTAGAAAAGTCTTGGGGCGGGGTGGGAGGTTCTCCTCCAAGCTCTGCTGAGCTGAAGATATCCACAGACAGATCTAGAGCTTTTCTCACTGAGGTTACCCATTTCAGTCCCCAGGGGACTGGTTCTGGTGAGGGTAAGAGGCCAGATTTGACTATAAATGTTCAGGTGATAAATAGCAAGGAGATCATATAATGCCATGGGTTCAAAGAGCAGCTGTGTAGTGGAAGGGTCCAAAGGGACCCCTGAGTCCAGTGCTCTTACCACAAAGATGGTAACAGTGAGGCCCAGAGTGGGTTACAGAGACTGTGACAGAACTGGGACTAGAACTCCCAACTGAGGGGTCTTTCTGCTCTCAGTTGTTCCTAATCTTTTTCGGGGTCACGGGATTCTGGCAATTAGATGAGTTATAGACTCTCTCTGAAGAGAAGTGTACAGTTGCACCCCAAATTCTGCCTATAGTTTCAGGTTCTCAGAGGTTTCTGGAGCTTATGCAAGAAACCCAATTTGAAGTGCTATGTCAACTGGAACTGGGGAATTTCAGAAAAAGGTCCAATGGCAGGTAGAATCTATCAAAGGGGAGGAGGCTCTGGGCCCAGACAGTACGCACCGGATCATGTCATCGATCATCTTGCCAATGGAAATCTGCAGAGTGCCAAGGGACTCATGGGCCGGCAGGATGTAGGCCAGGCAGGTGAAGCTGAGCATGCTGGTGATGGCAAAGAGCACCTCAGCCAAGAACTGGGGGTCCTCGGTGCGCCACTCGCTTCTCTCTGTGCAGGGGCGCATGGGGGCTGAGGCTGAGCGCCTAGGAGGAGAAGGGACTGGGGGATTTGGGGCTGAGTTGGGGGACACTCACCAGCCGAGGTGAAATAGTGGCAGGTAGCCCCATCGGGGGCATCCTGGCAACGCCTGTGGGCTAGCCCAGCCAGGAGGAGGCGTAGTACAAAGGCTGCCAGGTACAAGGAGAGGATGACCACGTCCAGGAAGTTTCACCAGCCCAGGAAGTAACTGCGCAGGCCCTCTATCCACACTTCCTTGCCCTCAAACCAGAGGAAGCCTGGGGGTAGCAGGGGCAAGGTGAAGCAGAATTCTCCTCCCGGCTCAGAGCAGGGTTATGGTGGGGGAAACCTATCCATGGTGGCAAGGAAGGCTAAAACAGCATAGGGATGAAGTTGATAAGATGTAAACATTCAGTGAGTTTATGTGAAAATAGACTCCTGGCTGACGCAGACTCCTCTGTGGTGTGGCGAACCAGCAATGCCCATCAGCTGACAGTCGAGGTGAATGACCTGGGGAAAGTCTGCTTATTGGGAGGGAATGATTTAAATTTGTTTTTTCCTGCCTTCCACTAAATAAATATTGGACAAATATTTAAAGACAATTCATCTGAAGGGGCTCCTAATTATCAACTTGCTCATTATCAATCAGTCTGGGGCCCGATACCAGGCCTGGGGATGGGGAGTTCTTGGGAGCTGGTGTCTGAGTAGCCCAGCCAGGTGATTGCCACACTGTAGTCTTTCCCAGGCTCTGGATACAAGCCTGTGCTTTTTCACTCATAGTTCTGCCCTCTATACAATTTTGAAGCCAGGCTTACCTTTGTGGCTCAGGCCAAAAGTTACCTCCTCTGTGAAGCCATCACTGTGGGGCACTGCAGGGGCTAGTCTCACTTCCCCTTTGAACTTGGAGCCCCTCAAGGGCGGGGATGGTGTCTATTCACCTACCTGTCCCCAGTGCCCACAACAAGGCCCCTCGTCATTGTTAAACAAACATTTACTAAGCTCCTATCAAGCGCCAGTGGGGTCCTGTAGTGAATAAAGACAGATGTCGTCCCTGACCTAGGGGTGCGTAATCTAGTGAGGGCGACAGGCAAGCAGCCAAGTAGTTACTGTCTAGTGTGGGAAATGCTAAGGCTGTGGAGCAGGGGAACATGGGCTGTTATGAAAATGGGTCCCCACCCTCATTTGGGGGTAAGCGTCTCACAAAAAGTGACCTTTAACCTGAGACCTGACAGAGGAGGAGGAGCCGCGGGGTGAAAGAGTGAGTGCTCTGGGGACAGTGAATGAGCACGGCCTGAAGACCAGTGGGAGCCTGATGTGATCAGGAACTGAACCAGTTCCCCTGGCAGGCAGAGTATCTTGTGAGGTGGGGTGGATGCTCAGGGATGTGTGCTTGTACTGACCTTATCTTTGTGTTCTTAGGTTTTATCTTGTTAGTGGGGCAGAAACAGCATGTGTTGCCCGAAGAAATGAGGAGCTTTTTTTCCTTAAGACATTTTTTGCCCCCTGGGCAGGAACGGTGTTGTTTTCATCTCCATCCAGCACAGGTCAGTGATGTTTGGTAAGTAACTGGATGGGAAACTTTCCCTCTTGAAAGTTCTTGTTTTTGTCCCCAGGGTTTCTTGGCCAAATATGCTTTTAGGCATCCTTGGTTAGTCAGTACAGGGTGGAGCAATGAGCTTTAGTGTATTGGTGGCTTGGAGTTTGCTAAGTAAGTGAGAGCTGAATGAGAGAGCAGGACAGCTGAGGAAGGGGCCACCGCCAAGCCAGCCTGCTGAGCTAACAAGCAAGAAGGGAGGAGAACTCTGGGAGTCTTATAAACTGCATCGCTGAGTTGCTTGAGATACTTGATTCTGCTATAGAAAGAAACACCAAGGAGATGGATGAAATGCAGTCAGCAGAGATGAGTTAGTGATGTGAATGAACAAATAAAGTAGAGGGTATGTGTGTGAAGATACATAGAAAGGGATGGGTAGACACTAAATATTCATGACACGTTGAATATTTATGAGGAAGGTGAGGCATTCAGAATTCATCAGACCTTAAATCAGCCACACTCTGGTGACAGCCACTCTGACCCCACATGTCCTCTGCCTGAAGATTGAGAAGAAAAGTCAGAGCTGCTCATCAGGGTGATTGGCAAGCTACAGCTGTGGCCAGACATGCTTGCCCCTGGTTTTTCCCATAGAGCAAGTGTTGGGCCCAGGCAACTTGTGGGTGTTGCATCCCCTGCTCAGACCTCAACTCTGGTCCTCGTGACAACACCATCATAAGTATACCACTTATGGAGTTAATAAACTGGATGATTCAAGCATCTTAGTTCAGTCTGTGAGCCTTTCTGTTCCACGACCTTTGGGATGGATTGCTTGGAGGTGCACCTGCAAGCTATCATTACACCAAGGTAATTTTCCACCTGACATTATGGACCAATGAGAGGATAGGAACCTCCAGAACGGATAGCAACTGGTGTCAGGAGAGGGAAGAATGGGGTCCTTGCTCAAGGATCCTATCACAGGGACAGGTCCCCTAATTAAGGAAAAAGTCCCTTTGGTGTGCTAGAGTCCAAAGGGATCTGGTTGTGTACAGGGGCAGGGGACTCCCCACTGGGGTACTCATCATGAAGAACACACTGGGGGACCCCTGAGGGGGACTGATACAAATAAAAGGCCTCACACCCATACCTGTGACCCAGATCATGTGCAGTGAAGTCTCCCAAACTCTCTGGCTGTGGCCTTGGAAGGTACTCAGCTATGTCTCCATGACCAGGGACTCTCCCAGCAGGAAAATGAGGAACCACAGATAGGAGGCCGAGTGCAGCAGGAACTTCAGCACTGGGATCTTAAGCAGGTGGCCCAGCTTTTGGGGGAAGGAGGGAGAGCATGGCTCTCAGGGTCTTGTTCGTGTTTCCTTCTTTCTTGGGAGAACTTCCAAAAATGCTCAGCCTGCAGGTCACTCCCTCTTTCACTTACTTCCTGATTCAGACCTTTATCAAGAATTTGTATTGGTGAGACCTTACACTAGCATATCTATTGTCTCCTTCACAACCATATCAGGCGGATATTATTATTCCCATTCTTTTCAGTTAAGGACCTGAGGATATAAGAGGTAAAGTAAGTCTCCCTCAGAGGTCTGACAGGCTCTTCAATCTTAACCATGAAAACCCAAAATAAAAAATAAATTCTCATCTTCTATCCAAAACTTTTTACTCCTCCTCTTCTTGTGTCCTCATCTTAGAAAATGACCCAACCACCCAGGCCAGGTACTTTAAAGGCATCTCTACAATCCTCTCACACACACTCTGAAGTCTCCCTAACTTCAGCCCCTACCCCATCCTTGCCCCGCTGATAGAGAGCTTCTAAAACATGAAACTAATGAACCACTCACTCATTAAAAGCTTACAATAGGCCCTGGCTGGGTAGCTCATTTGGTTAGAGCATCATCCAATAGGCCAAGGTTGCAGGTTTGATCTCCAATCAGGGTACATACAAGAATTAACCAGTGATTCCATAAATAAGTGGAATAACAAATTGATCTCTCTCTCCCCCTACCCTTCTCTATAAAATCAATTATAAGGCTCTGAGAAGTAGCCCATTTCCTATTTGCACTTATGCTTTAGCAGAGCAGAACTCCTTTCAGTTTCTCTGCTACTTCACATTCTCCTTCCCTGGGCCTGAGGACGCTGCTCTCTTTGGTCCTCACCTGTTTAACAGGGCTTCTCATTAAATTCCCAGCACCAGGCACAATGCCTGGCTCACAGTAGGCTCTATAGGACATAATTGTTGAATAAATAAATTATTTGGGTCCACAAGGGTTCCCAAAGAATTTGTCAGTTGGGATAGCAGTGTCTTTTAGGAGACTTTAGGGTTGCAAATAGGATTCAGGCTTTGGGGGCAGACAGACCTGAACTTAAATCCTGACTCTGCTTTTATACTGTGTCCCTTCGACCAAATGAGCACTTTCTGTCCTCTGTGCCCATATAATAGACATGTCATGCTTACCTTCCAGGGCCACCTCAAATTACTTAATGGGAACATCCCCAAAGTGCCTTGCCCAGGGCCCGGCATGAAACAAATGCTCAAAAAGTGACAGATATTATTAATTTTATCTTTAGTACCCACCCGGGACTTGGGTGCCAGCCAGTAGCCGAGGCAGAGGAAGGGCATGGTGAGGAAGATGAGAAAGGCGACAAAGAGCTTCCAGATGGTGGTGCTTCCACGCCAGCCGGCCAGGTTCCCACACCAGATGGAGGACAGGACTTGCTGGCCGATGGGGTGTGCCACAAACTAAGAAGAGATGGGGTGTAAGCAGACGGGATGGCCACCAGGCAGGGAGGAGGAAGGGAAGCCAGTTGGGTGCACAGCCTTTCTGTGCCATTGAGACTGAACATGTTTCTTTCCTCGTCAGGCTGGCTAGCTCAGAAAAGAGGCAACTTCTCTGCCATGTGACCTTATGCAGACCTCACCCCTCTTTGGGCCTTGATTTCTTAGTCTATGAAGGAGAAACTAAACTCAGATTTCCCTGGACTCTCTGGAATGGGATACCCAAGTCCCAGGACCTTCATGGCCCCCTGTCCTCTTAGAAACATGGGGCACCAGCCTAAATATCTTGAGAAAGAAAGGAGCAGGGAAGTGGGGATTGGTACCTTGGGGGACCATTATGAAGGAAAGTTCTCAGTTAAGCTCCTGGTGGGCTAAGATATCTGAGGGTGTGTGAGGCGGAGGAAGGAGTAAGGAGTTGGGAGAGGCTGGAAAATGAGCCTACCTTTAGCTTAGGGGGAGGGCATCTGATGAGACAGGATATCTAATAATGGAATCAGCTGTTATCTAAGCTCTGACAGATCTAGTCTAATCTTGTGGAAAAGAGTAAGATTCTGAAGTCTAACAACAGAAAAATACTGGACCAAATTACTCAGCAGGTCAGAGGCATAGCTGAGTGTAAGACACAGATGTTTGGAGGGCAGGTGGAGTCCAGGTGGGCGCTGGGACTTCCACGGGCTAGGGAGAGGTTAGGGGCTTAGACTGAAGGTAGGAAGGGAAGGTGGGAGACCCATAGGATCAGGGGTCTACATAAAAGGATGCTCAGAATCAAGTCTAATAGGGTCCCAAGGAGGGGACAAAGGATTTCTTTAGGGTTGGAGTGGGGATACCTTGAGGTGGCAGGGCAAGGGATCAGGGCTGGGCAGGGAGAGGGTAGGGTGGGGGCTGGTGGTCGGTAGGGCCCAGCTGACCCCCTTTTGGTTGTAGTTGATGGCCAGTCACAGCCGTGCCAAGTCGGGGATGCCCTCTTCAAAGGCCTGGGCCAGGGCCTCGGGCTCAGTCTCGCAGTCCTCACCAAGGTCATTGAGCACCGCTGTGACCTCACTCTGGTTCCGGCACATGCCTAGCAGTTCAAAGCTGTAGTCCTGGCTCAGGGACTCCAGGGCAATATACTTGGGCTGTAGGGAAGCAGGTCCTTGTGTTCCTGATACCCTGTGGACCCAGCTCCATTGTCAGATCCACACCCTCCCAACAGTGAGCCTGGGCCCCTTCTGTCTTGCTCTTGGGCCATCACTTCCCACATCTGATGTCACCCTGGGGCATCCATTCCTTTCTTCTCAGCTACCTCATGTTTTCTCCTTGCTATAGTAAGGTACCTCCTATGTCAGCTTTGTGTATCTGGTGTTGCCTTTGTCTCATCACTAAGTCATTTCAACACAAATCCTTCTGCCATCTTTGCCCATCCCTGTACTTCCCCTTTTGATTCCTATTTCCTGTCGCACTTCTACTCCTACACTCATGCCTTTCTTGTGTTCCTGTACCTAACTCTCCGGTGCACTTACCTTATATGAGAGGCCACACTGGCCTTTTGAGGACAGGCAGACATGAGTGAGGTGGATCTTACCTCCATTTCCCCCTTACTTTCTCCGGTTTTACTTGGGACCCAAACCCCTCCTGTTTGGCTGAGAGTCTGAGTGGGATAAAGGCCAGAGAAAATCCAGCCTAGGGTTTCAGGCCAGGCCTGAGCCCCAGCACTGTCTCTCAGGCAGGGTCACATAGGGTAAGGTTCTTCTGCTTTTCCAACCTCAGCTCCCTTACCAGGAAAGGAGGATGGTAATTCCTGCTGCTTCCTCCCATAAGCTGCTGCGAGAAGGGAGGAGAAGTCCTTCAGAAAGGCCTGCTCTTTACTGACCCCTCTTCATCCTGATCCTTCCACTACCTGGTGAAACAGCAGGCTTTCCCCAGCGCTCTTGGCTTAGGTCACATTCTGCTTTAGGCCTCGATTTAATATCCTTGTCTGTTTCCCCAGCTTGACCAAGCCTGCCTGGCACAGAGGGAGCATCACTGAATGACTGATAGATGGATCTGGACCGGTGGTGTTCAAGGCCCCTGCCCAGTCCCTGCTGCAGGACCCTGTCAAGCATTGTCCTGCACAGGCCCCTGCCCACATCACTGTCTACTGCTACCTGAGAGCCTTACCTGACCTGAGCTCCTACTCTTCTCCACTTGTATTAAACCAACCACTTGTGTAGCCAAGTTTCATTCTGCTTCTTTCAATGAATCTGCCATGAACACAAGAGCTGTGGTTTCCTAATCTCTTTTCTGGGAGTTGTTTTCGTGGAACCATGCACATAGGCACTGAAGGAAGCTGGGCATTCTGGGAGCATCTTGCCTGCCTCTCTCTGCCTGCCCCACTACCCCTTGCCTGCGTGTGACCGCAAGCCTCAGGCCCCAATATGCTGGGCTCTAGGTGGGACCGTGCACGAAGAGTTCAGAGATGACAGTTCTACTGAACACCTGTCTGTCCAGTCATTTTTGTTTGTCTGTGTTCTCTTTCCTCCCTCAGACAAACCCAGGGCACCCAGAGAGTGGGGTTTGTGCTATCCCCATAAGATAAGGTGTCCCTAAAGTGACATCTCTTTGCCATTAGAATGAATCCCCTTCAAGGTAGGATTCTGTAACTCGTCATCAAAATGGAGGTTTCCTGAGAATAGAATGTGGCCTCATCATCTTTCTGTTGCTTCTCACTTCCCAGAACACCCACCATAGGCCCACCCATACCCAGGTGGAAGGGCAGCTATCAGGCACCCAGGTGAAAGTATGAGAAACAAACCTGAAACTCAGGTTCCTTGCGTACAAGGCGCCTCAGCTCCCGGCTGAGCTCGAAGGCAGCCAACATGGCATCCTCACTGGCCAGCGAGAGGTGGGCCCTGCTGGCAATGCCACGGTAGGTGTTAATGCGGGATAGGGAGAACTTCAGCAGGTCATAGCGGCGGGCATTGCTGCACTCAAGGCAGGCGCAGGACACAGGGTGGGGCTGTGCAATGGTGTGGCCCTGGTCCATGAGCAGCTGTGCTATCTCATGCAGGTCCTTCTGGCAGGCCAGGGTGAGTGGCGTGACACCAGGTGCAAAGTGGGAGCCATCAATTGATGAGTCAAAGAAAGCCAGGGAGAAAGACCTGGTGTCCACTTTGCGGCCTTTCTCCCGTTCCAGCCGGGCCAGCAGGTGATGCACCCCTGCCGGCTGGTTTGTGTCCACTGCTACTAGCAATGCCTCGTGGATCTGCCAAAAGTCAAACTTGACATTGGCCAACAGCACATCAGTGATGGCCTCATGGCCCAGGTGGATGGCCAAGTTGAGTTTCTCTCCAGGAGCGGTCCTCAGCCTCCTCCACATTCCTCAGGGGCCCACTGCCTGTGGCCTCCACCCTTGATTCCAGTAGCTGCTGCACGAGGCCCAGCTGCCCTCCTGGATGGCACCCAGGAGTGGAGGTGGAAACTTCAGCTTTTTGTTCATAATCTCCGTCCAGTTAGGTTGTGGCTGAATAAAGGAGAGGGTGGGACTCCAAGTTACCAACCCCCTTTGTTTTGGGGCCCCCTCACCCTCCTACCTTCAAGCCTATCCCCCTCTATCCCTAGCCACCATTATATTCTCTCTTGTCCCAAACACATACTAACAAAAATGTTCTTAGTCACCATTTTATTATGTGGGTACTCAAGTTGGGGAAGTGCCAGGACTGGGTCTGATTGAGGGCCCCTTCCTCAGCACGACTTCCATCCACACAGGAACCCACACAGTGGGGCCGAATGTGGGTACACTGAGAAAGGAGAGGTTGAAGCAGCTGGACCGGGATGCACTGGGAGCCCAACACCGCACATGGAGGCACAAGATCCGTGCAGAACACAGGTCCCATCTTGCTGACTTCATCTCCCAGCTGCTCACCCCTCTGGAAGTCCCAGAGCCTCTGAAGGACAGGTCCAGACATGGAGGGTCTTTGAGCTGGGCTTTTCCCAATCCCCTCAGCTCTGTCCAGGCCTTGTGGCAGGATCCCAACACACTCCGCCTCTACTCAAGTCTCCCCCAACCCTGGCTTTGCCACTCCTGCGTGGAGCAACGTGTTTTCCCCTCATTGTTGCCTATTCCTCTTTTCTACCAGGTCCAGCCCATCCTCACTGCTCTTCTTTTGTGCCCAGCCTTGGGGCTCCAAGGGCTCTT
Organism: Noctilio leporinus; assembly: GCA_004026585.1. NCBI lineage: Eukaryota > Metazoa > Chordata > Mammalia > Chiroptera > Noctilionidae > Noctilio > Noctilio leporinus. The sequence continues at coordinate 5,128 of PVIW01013229.1, read as the reverse complement.
CTCCCTCTCACACAGTGATGCCCACCACCTGCACTGCAGCTAAGGTGTTCCTGCCACCCATCTTGGTCAATCTATTATTTTAATCATGGCCAGAAATGGCATCAAGATGGGGAACCAGGGGGGTAGAAGTCCTCTTACCGAGAGGGGGGTCCATGGCTGCACACACCTATGTTGGCAGGGACCGAAGAACAGAACTCCTGCTCTGTCTGCTCCTGTGTCCAGCTTCCTCTTTTAAAACTCCACCCCAGCCCCCCTCCCCTTGCCAGAACCAGCTGCTCCCTCTTAGCCCTGTACCCTGGACACCAGGGCAACTGATGTTAGTGCCACACAACAAAATTTTCTGGGAAAGGGCAGAGAGGACATAGTTGCTCAAAATAGGTGGGAATAGAAGTTAGAAAGCCATAGCTAGAAGGGACCTCAGAGATCCTCTGGTCCAACTGCCTCAATGTACAGATAGGGACAAGGATTTGCTCAAGGTTCCAGGCCAAGCCTAGAGCCAGTCCTTAGTCATTAACTCATCTGATCCCTATGATAGCTCTGGGAACAGGACAGGGAGGTTATCTCTGTTACTGAGGATTAATTCTGCACTCAAGATAAATAATTTGCTTACAGTTGCACAAGAACACAGTTATTTAATTATACCTAGAAAGAGAACCCACAAAACATATGGAGAGTTAAGTTCATGGAATGCTGGAGGTCAGTCTCATGCTCACAAATCACCTTCCTAGTACATCAAAAGATCTTATTGATCAGGCAGTATTTCTTTTCATAGGACCTCAGCTTTTCTTTCAGGAAAATGGGCACAAAGATGCACACCATTCACTAGGGGAAGACATCTGGACTGTGTCCCAGGGTCCTAGAGAGATCACCAGTTCTACAAAAGAAGTTCCAAAGGGGAAAAGGATGAAGCTGTCGTTGGGAAAGTGAGGTGCCATGGTGACAGAAGCCTTGACAACTGGGAGTGGGGAGCAGGCTGGGCCCAGAGGTGCCATCAAGCAGAGTCCTGAGGGAATGAGTGGAGGGACTCAGAGAGTGCACTTCCCCTCATCAGCTCTCTTAATTGTCAAGAGATCCACTCCCCAGTTTTAGTCACAGATGGCAAGGGGCTCAAACCACAAGTCCTCATGGCTCATGCCTCAGGGACCTCCCCACACATGCTGGCATGTTCTTCTACTTCTCCTGCTAAGAAGTGCAACTGGCAGATAGGGCACTGGACCCAGGAAACAGGTGATGAGCTTTCAGAGGACACCCACAGAACAGATGGTGATGAAGATGGTGATGAGGAGGGAGAGACTAGGTAAGGTGGGGAAGTCTCTCCACAGGTGGCAGCATGCTGGGGAAGAATCTCATTGCTGAAGGAACCTAGGGGAGACAGAAAGAGGTAAGCAAAATTGGGCCTGCTCCCAGGCAGGATGCCACCCCAAGCAACCTGTCAAAATACAGCTGTTTTTGATGGAACATAGAGACACTATCCAGTCATGAATCCGTGAAACATTTCTTAAGTATTCACTATGTGCCTGACACTGTGCTGGGAGCTGAGGCATTTAAATTGAGGCCTGTCCTTAAGGATTGCAGAGTTAGGGGTAAAGATTAGCTACAACCACAAGTAACTATGATAGAAGCAGAAGGTAAGAAGTGCTAAACCCAAGGGAATCCGAGAATGCTACAGGAGCTCAGGTGGGAGAGATTACCTGAGATTAGAGACATGGTAAATAAGTAACATTTGAACAGAGAATCAGAGAGTAAGTAGATTTTGACATAGAGGAAAACTTCATGAAGAAAATTCTAAACCCTCTTCGATAGTGTTTTTGTGTTTTTTCTAGGAGCTTATTTTTAAAGACATCTTCAAGTATTCTATTGGCTCCTAATGAGCAGTCTTACATAAACAACCAGACTGAGAAAAAAAATCTGATGATGTTTTATATTGTGTTGTTTCATGTTTCTCCTGAAGACATGGTCCCTGTCTCTTCCTCAGCTTGACCAACACAGTGTGAGTAGGTGCTCAGTATTGACATATGTGTAACTGCAGAGCAGTCAGAGGGCCCCAGTCCCAGATTTCCTACTCTGCAGTCTACACCCCTCTATGCTCAAGCAGCTTACCTGAGCAAATGGGGCACTGCCCACTATCCCGGACAGGGCTAGATGGGGCTTGGGGTCGGTGGTATTCTCTCTGCCCAGCCTTTGCTCTCCCCGTCCTGTTTGGCCGAGAGTTCAAGTAGGATAAAGGCCTGTGAGATGTAATACAACAACAATAAAATTAAAAAAGAAGGAAAAAAAAAAAGGCCTGTGAGAAAGGACAGTTAAAAACCAGCTATTAGCAAGAGGCCATAAGGGCTGAAGGAACTGTAACTTAGGGTGAAAAAAAAATGTTTAGTTGATATGTCGCCAGACTGTATCAGACTTTTAGGGAGGTCATGTAACCTTTGAACATGCAAGGACACAGCTTCTATTACGGCCTTTAGGTTTATTTATTTAGTTATTTATTCATTTATTTATTTAATTGAGGTATAATGCACATCTCATAAAATTCATCCTTTTCAAGTACACTATTCAATGGTCTTAGGATATTTACAAGGTTGTTTATTCACCACAACTATCTTATTTGACAACATTTTTATCACTCCCCAAAGAAACTCTGAACCCATTAGTAGTCATTCCCTACTCTTCTATCCCCACAGATCCTGTATATACCCAGTACATCTTTTCTGGAGAAAAGATCCTTTCTCCATTTAAAAAATTAGTTTCTTTTATTGTTGAGTTGTAAGGGTTCCTATATACTCTAGATACAAGTCCCTTATTGAATGTATGATATGGAAATATTTTCTCATATATTCTGTGGGTCATCTTTTTATTTTTATTTTTTAACAGTGTCCACTGAAGCAGAAAAAGATTTAAATTTTAATGAAGTCCAAAAAGTACAGTGCTCAGCTTCAAATTCTGGTTTACTACAAGACTGATCATATGTGACAAGGACCTCTTTTTCCTGTTATCCTCTAAGTCCCGACTACAAGATGAAGACCCAGATGCAAGGCTGCCTCTGACTTAACTGAAACACGAGTAGAAAGGAAAGGTGGAGAAGGGTAGTAAGGTCTGGGGAGGTGATTCGGGTCTTTCAGGTGAACCCACTTACCTGCGGGCTTGCACTTTCTGTCTTTTCATCTTGCCCACATCATTCGCTGAGGTTTGCTTCTCTGGTCTGGGCTCTGTGTGAGAAGTGCTCATTCAGTCTAGCTCATTAATAAAAGGGTCTTCACACAAGGTTCCTTCTTTTAAAGATATTCTTTCTATCCTCTTTTCCTGGTTAATTCACTCTAAGTCTTAGAGGAAATGTTAATAAGAAAGTTTTTGTGGGTTCTCTAATCTAAATCTGGTCATCCTATCCTGCTTTGCCTTGGAAGCACTTGTCAGTTTTAAGGTTTAGATTTTTTGTGTGACATTGACACCTGTATCTCCAATAGGGTAGGAGTGTTGCTGTTTTATTTGCTGTGATATCCCTGGCACCTAGCACACAGTCTTGCACAGAGATGGTCAAGTGAGTAACAGCCTAGCAACAAACACTGTATCAAGTTACCCAGGACCCATGAAATAGTTTGTATATAGCATTTAATGTGTTTCAAAGTGCTTTCATACCTCCAGTGCCCAGCCTGTAAGGTGCCTGAAAAAGTTTAGTTTCCTTCCCATTCTCCATCTCTTAAAAGAAGAAACTACATACTTCCTTTATGTAGTAGGCAGTTTCTGAAATGACTCCCATGGATTTCTGCCTCCTGGTATTCATGCCTCCCTTAGAGTGAGGGCAGGACCTAGTAACTTCTTTCTAATGAATAGAATTTGGCAAAAGTAATGAGATGTCACTTCTGTGATTAGGTTACCATGTGGGAGACCCCTGCCGGCAATAGATCCCCCATGCCTCGGATGAAATAAAATCATCCCAAAGCGTGTGTAAGGGGAAGATCTAGCCAGTGGCTTGAGGTCTGCAGGCCCAGTTCTTTGTTCCCTAAGATCTTTTATTGAAAGGGGTAAACTTGAAGGCATGTAGTTTGTCAATCAATGCTAATCAATGATAATTACAGGGAAATGGGGCAGGGGATGGTAGTAGAGGGGGACACACAATTGAAGGGGCAGGGAGATCTCACTCATGTCAGGATGTGCATTCAAATTTTAAAAACTTCTGCAGTTGATACAACAAAGAATTAGGCCAGGTGAGAGAACAGGCAGGACTTCATAGTAGCTAAAGTATTTTCCCATGACCTAGTTCTCCCTCTCCCAGGGCCCACTGGCTACTATAACATGGAAACATGGCCAGCATTTCCAGTCTTCCGGTTGGAACTTACAGATTTAGCTTGACCCGCATGAAACTCTAAATTTCCATGTTTTCCCAGGTAGGCCCCGAGATTATGAGACAGATTTCTTTCTTGCTAGCACTCCATTCTGCCCTCCAGCTTGTTTACTCTGGTGAAGCAGCAAGCTGCCCCATCATGAGATGCTCTGTGGAGAGGCTCTTGTGGCGGAGGAGATGACGGAAGCCTCAGCCCAGCTGCCCTGGAGGAACTGAATCCTGCGTACAAGCATGTGAGGCAGCAGATCCTTCCAGGAGAACCCTGCAATAACTACAGCCTTGCAACACACTGAGAGCCAGAGGACCCAGTCAAGCCATGCATGGATGTTTGGCCATGAAAAACCGTGAAATAATAAAATATTGTTTTAAGCCACTAAATTTGGGAGTAATCTGTTATGCAAAAGATAACCAATGTACCCTATTTCTGCAATGAAATGATATACTCATTACTTTACTAATTTGTTCAGTTCTCTAAAATGATAGGTAAACCATTTTCATTCAGTGAAGCAATGACTGAAACCAAGGTTTTTCAGTGAGAATTCCATTTGCTTTCCCTCTCTTACTATCTACTATACAATAGTAAGAAGAACAAGAAAGTGCAGCAACCATTTATGATAAAAACCCTCAGCAAAATGGGAATAGGGGGAGCATACCTCAACATCATAAAGGCCATCTATGAGAAACCTGAAGCCAACATCATACTTAATGGACAAAAACTGAAAGCTTTCCCCCTAAGATCAGGAACGAGACAAGGCTGCCCACTTTCTCCACTTCTATTCAACATTGTCTTGG
>PVIW01013228.1:0-28326 GCA_004026585.1 Noctilio leporinus | reverse complement strand
AAGCCCTGGACCAGATGGCTACACAGGTGAATTTTACCAAACATTTAAAGAAGAACTAACTCCTATCCTCCTCAAGCTCTACCAAAAAATTCAGGAAGAGGGAAGACTCCCAAACTCCGTGAGGCCAATATTATTCTAATCCCAAAACCAGGGCAAGATACAACTAAGAAAGAAAGCTACAGGCCAATATCTCTGATGAACATAGATGCTAAAATTCTCAACAAAACATTGGCCAATCGGATTCAGCAATATATTACAAAGATCGTACACCATGATCAAGTGGGCTTCATCCCAACGATGCAAGGATGGTACAACATTCGTAAATCAATAAGTGGTATATACCACATCAACAAATTGAAAGATGAAAACCATATGATCATATCAATTGATGCTGAAAAAGCATTTGGTAAAGTGCAGCAACCATTTATGATAAAAACCCTCAGCAAAATGGGAATAGGGGGAGCATACCTCAACATCATAAAGGCCATCTATGAGAAACCTGAAGCCAACATCATACTTAATGGACAAAAACTGAAAGCTTTCCCCCTAAGATCAGGAACGAGACAAGGCTGTCCACTTTCTCCACTTCTATTCAACAATGTCTTGGAATTTCTAGATATAACCATCAGAGAAGGAAAAGGAATCAAAGGTATCCAAATTGGAAAGGAGGAAGTCAAACTGTCATTATTTGCCGATGATATGATAGTGTACATACAAAACCCGATGGGCTCCACCAAAAATTTACTCAACCTAATAAGCAAATTTAGCAAAATAGCTGGGTATAAAGTCAATATCCAGAAATCAAAAGCATTTTTGTATACTAATAATGAAACAACAGAAACAGAAGTGAGAAAACAAATCCCATTTACCATAGCAAAAAGAAAAATAAAGTACCTAGGAATAAACTTAACTAAGGAAGTAAAAGACCTGTACTCAGAAAAGTACAGAACAATGAAGAAAGAAATCAGGGAAGACACAAATAAATGGAAGCATTTACCATGTTCGTGGATGGGAAGAATTAACATTATTAAAATATCCATACTACCCAAAGCAATCTACATATTCAATGCAATCCCAATGAAAATACCAATGACAGACTTCACAGAAATAGAAAAAATACTTCAAAAATTTATATGGAGCCAAAAACGCCCATTAATAGCCACCACAATCTTGAGAAAGAAGAACAAGGTAGGAGGAATCACAATACCAGACTTCAAACAATACTATAAGGCTACTGTCATCAAAACTGCATGGTACTGGCATAAGACTAGACATATAAATCAATGGAACTGGATAGAGAGCCCAGAAATTAACCCAGGACTCTATGGTCAATTAATATTTGACAAACGGAGAAAGAACATCAAATGGAGTAAAAACAGTCTCTTCAACAAATGGTGTTGGGAGAACTGGACAGCAACATGCAAAAAGATAAAACTAGACCACCAACTTACACCATACACCAAAATAAACTCAAGATGGATAAAGGATTTAAATATAAGCAGTGCCACCATAAAGGTCCTGGAGAAAAAATATAGGTAGTAAACTTTTGGATATCCTACGCAAAAATATGTTTACTGATACTTCACCAAGGGCAAAGGAAATCAAAGAACAAATCAACAAATGGGACTATAGCAAATTGAAAAGTTTCTGTTCAGCTAAAGAAAATATCAGCAAAATTCAAAGGGAACCAACTGTATGGGAAAACATAATTGCCAATGATACCTCAGACAAGGGTCTGATCTCCAAAATATATAAAGAACTAATGCGACTCAACACCAGGGAGACAGACAGCCCAATTCAAAAATGGGCAAAGGACCTGAATAGACAACTCACTGAGGAAGATATACAAAGGGCCCAGAGGCATATGAAAGAATGTTCAACATCGCTAGTCATCAGAGAGATGCAAATTAAAAACACAATAAGATACCACCTCACACCTGTCAGAATGGCAATCATCAGCAAATCAACAAACAACAAGTGTTGGCGAGGATGTGGGGAAAAGGGAACCCTCATACACTGTTGGTACGAATGTAGGCTGGTGCAGCCACTGTGGAAAACAGTATGGGGTTTCCTTAGAAAACTAAAAATGGAACTGCCTTTTGATACAACAATTCCACTACTTGGACTATATCCAAAGAATCCTGAAACACCAATTCATAAGAACCTATGCACACCTATGTTCATAGCAGCACTATTTATAATAGCCAAGTGCTGGAAACAGCCTAAGTGCCCATCAGTGGATGATTGGATCAAAACACTTTGGTACATTTACACAATGGAATTCTATATAGCAGAAAGAAAGAAGGAACTTGTACCCTTTGCAACAACATGGATGGAACTGGAGAGTATTATGCTTAGTGAAATAAGCCAGTCAGTGAAGGACAAATAGCATATGATCTCACCCATTACAGGACAATAATGAGCAAAACTAACAACAAGCAAAACAGAACCAAGTATGTGAACACAAGGAATAGGCCTTCGGTGGTCAGGTGCAATGGGGTTGGGGGGAGGGGGAGGCAGAGGCAAAGAAGGCGAGCATCTTAGACAAGAACCTAGTATAAAAGAACCATGGACATGGACAACTGGTGTGATTGACTTTGGGGGGAATGGGTGGGTGGGGAGGGGGACAGAGGGGAGCAAAAAGGGGATGGATGTAATACAACAACAATAAAATTAAAAAAAAAAAAGATATGTAGCTTTTAATAATTATCAGGAAGGTACCAGGGAGTAGAGATTTTGAGTAAAAAGAAAAAGTTAAAAGAGCAGTAGCTAACTTTTATTAGATACTTATAATTTGACATGCACTATCAAAGCACCTAGTTGTTTAAGGTATATAATTCTCAAGGCAATCTTAAGTGGTAGATAACTTTATTATCTCCATTTTAAGAAGAAAAACTAAGGAATTGATATTAAAAATATGCACATGATCACATAGCTAAACCATCATAAAGCAAGACTATAAATCCCTGAAGTCTGTCCTACACATCATTAATGGTCAATAATATTCAAGTTGCCTTTGTTTTGGTGTAGAGATGCTTTAGCCCACTATACCTAAATTTCTTATCTCAGCAAGAATATTTTCTACTATTTAAAGGTAACACTTGCCTGTAATGAGGAAGTTTCTATTTACTAGGTCCGAAAACTCTTGCTCATTGTTTATGAGGATAGCATATGTATATCTATATATATGTATGTACATATATATATATATATGTGTGTGTGTGTGTGTGTGTGTGTGTGTGTGTTTTCATTAAGCACTGAGCAAGAAATCCAGAACTTTGAGTTTGAAAACAACTTCATTTATATTATATACAGGATACATTATATAAAAATGTGCTCTTTTTCATACTGTTCTCTCAACCCTCAGCTGTTTTTTGTTTTTTTTTTTTTGTTTTTTTTTGGCAAAATCCAGAAGAATGATGGCTCTTTTAATCTTAGAAGGCTCAGATATATTGTAATCCATACAGCATTTTAATTTATGTAGATACAACCTTGTAAATGCTTTCAAAGGAAGAAAGGATCAAATTCCTGGTTTATAATAGAAACTTTCTAACTTTTAAAAAAGTATAACTCATAAACATGCATGTTTTTTATAAATCACAATTCATGAATAAACATCCATTCTATGCGCAACTCATTGTGATCACTTATATTCTATTTTAAATAAATCCTTTACTTGATTAATTTATTGTACCTCTGAAAAAATTGCTGGTCTTGACTGATTACTTTGATTTAATGGCACACTAAGGATTACAATCTATAATTTGAAAATCTCTCATCTAGATGGTTGATGGTGATAATGTCTGAGTACAGTTTTACATTTTTTTTTTTACTTGTGTAATCAAAAAGTGACTTCCTTTATTTTCTAATGAAAAGATTACAAAATAGTCAACACATATGTATATTATTCTTTTGGACAGGGGACCAGAAACGTAGAGGTGGTTTGTTTTGTTTCTTTATTTATTTAGAATATTCCATATTTCTTCTTTGTTAAAACTTAAATAAAGTTGTTTTGGGGGTGAGACCTTCAGAGCCTTGTAATAATAACATTATTTCAGTACAGTTCCCAGAAGAATCAGTCAGCATATTGAGCTGTAATTTTAAAGAACTTTTTGTAATAAAGGGACTATTAATAGATGTATGAGCTAGTTTATAAGAATCAGCTCAGGATATTGAGTCACCGGGGTATTGGCGATACCATATCTGGGCCTGAAGTTCTATGTTTGTAAGGGGGTTATTGAAGCAAGAAGCAAGTAGAGTTCCCACACAGAATCTGTTCTTAAAGAGGGACAACCTCTGTTCTCTGTTAGACAGCTTCTGAAAAATAAAGACAAGACTAACATATATTCTTAGCTGATTCTCTCTCCAGTCTGATCACCTGCCACACCACCAGTTGGTCAAACCCAAGAGGAGGAAGTCAGATGACAATGGAGCCTGAATAATGTGGCCCATAAACAGTCTTCTGATGGATATTGTAGGGTCAAGAAAGATGGAACATGAATCCAAGGGGCAAATGGAGAATAAATTACTACAATCTAATTTCTAAGAGGTGAAATAACAATTATTGTTATGTTGCTAATAAAGGCTTCCTAGGTGTCCCCTGGAATGTCTACTTGTGTTTTTGTAATGATTACATAATATTAAAAAATAATTTCAAACAGTTCACATACATTGGTGTTCTATGCACCACCCATATTTTCCTCCCTTCCAGAAAGTAAAGTGATTTAGGGTTGTACCTATTTTCTAAATCCAAGCAGTCAACACTAATCAAACTGGAGGTGAAGTGCAAACTCCCTAATCCACAGACACATGGCTCATCTTTGAAAGGAAGCTTTACTTGTTCTATTACTAGAGATGCCAGGGGGAGAGAATAAAGGTTAACATGTTGTCAAACTTGTCAGATGCCTTCTGGAACTGAGAAAGGGGTGGGGAGAAACAATCAAACCAGGGCTCTATCTTTCTTTCAAGGTAAACTGTTACATTTTGCCTCCTATAATACTGTAACAATGTACATATTGAAAATTGAATAACATTTTATTATTTCTTTATCTACATAAGGTAAGGAGCTTATGATGTATGGCAAATATAGGTTAATATCAGATTTAAAAACCACTGAGGTTTTAACATTTTTAATAAATGATAAAACTAATGTTAACATCTTTAATATTAGAAATTGTAAGATATTTGAAGAGTGAAATCTAGTTTGCACAATTCTCCTATTGTGACTTGGCAGTATCTTCCTGAATTTGATAATGATGAAATTATTTTTATCAGGCATAGCAGCCCAGATGTCCTAGGTGAATAGTAACATTCCCTATGATTTCAGTTCTATTTGACTATGAATATCTTCAGCCTTATTAGCTATTTGCATCTGTTCTCATTCTTCTTTCATATATGACAATTGTCTAATAAAAATGACTGAATAGAAGAAAAAAATTATACTCTGTATTCCATCACCCATTAGGGAATTAGGTTTAATATTATATGAAAAGATGGATAAAAATCAAAGATCTGTTTGGCATCGCAGAGTTGTTTTCACTCTGAAGACAAGCCAATCTTAATTGCTAAATAACCATTCCTTTTTCTTCTTAGTATTTCAGCAATATTTTGGCAATGTTTCTGCAATGTTTTTGGAATTTAAGTTCTAAAACTTAAATTCTACATTAGGGTGATTTATGGGAATAGTTATTTGAGATGATTTTTTCTGCTGTCAGTATTTTTATTCTATTTTTAAGAGAGTGGATAAAGTTAATTCTAAGTTTTAGTTCATTGCATGGAATTCACAGAAATATGGGTAGTATTTATTGGCCTATGTATTTTAGGGTCAAAAACTAGAGATTTCCAATATGTAGACAACGGTCCTCACCCAACAGAATTTTGTTGTTGTTGAGGAAAATGTCAGGTAAACAGAGCCACATTAAGCAGTTTTATATTCTTAAAGGCTAAGATGTTTGGTGGTTTGGGGTGTGGGTGTTTCTTCATATGGCAGAAGGTATTGAACATTCTTAGAAGCATCCCTTCACATGTTATATAACTCTGTGGTCCACAGGGTGTGCGTGATCAAGTGACAATAACTTTGCATCTCATTATTTCACATGCTTCTTACAATTTTAAAAAACGATGTTTCTAAGGTTATGATTTAACATCATTATTTTAGATATAAAGTATTAAATACTGAGAGCAACCATCCTGTCAAAGGAATACTATGTGAGAGCAACCATAATTTCTGGATTGAGCACAGGGAGAACTGCTAAGGAAATTGAAGACTTCAATAACATCCCTTTACGTACAGTTGACAATGTGAGGAAGGTGTATGATGCTGATCCTGATGTTGCCACACTAACAAGGAAAACACATAAGGTATTCAAGGTCCAGATATTACACACAGAATCCAGGAGATCATCAATGAAGATCCAGGAAAGTCAGTGTGCTCCCTAGCAAGAGAATTGCAGATGTCGGATGCAATGGTTCACAAGATTATTGCTGAAGATATCAGATACAGATTGTATGTTCTTAGAAGAAGCCAGTTTAGGACACAGCAGACAAAGGAAAGACATTTTGAAAAAGCAAGGAAACTACTAACAACATTGAAAACTCCCAAAGAAAAAAACCCTCTGATTTTCTTCTCTGATGAAAAGAATTCTTAGCAGGACCAAATGGTCAACAGAAGAAACAACAGGTGGCTCTGTGAGAATCTTAATGAAATCCCAATTGTCATGAAAATGGAATTTCCTGCTATAGTGGTGGTATTAGGTGTTGTCATCAATGAAGGAGATATCTTGACCCCACATTTTTTTCCACAAGGTTTGAGGGTGACTACTGATGTTTACCTTGATGTTTTGAGAGAAGCAGTTGTACCGTGGATGAAGCAAGTCACAAATGGACATCATTTTATCTTCCAACAAGATGGTGCACCAACACAAAATGACAAAAAGGTGCAAGAATTTCTCAGTGTCAATGTTCCTGAATTCTGGTCAAAGGAAATCTGGCCGCCTAGTTCACCAGATGCAAATCCTTTAGACTATTATGTATGCAACACTTGTGAGAAAGAAGTTAATAAACAACTTTCAACTAAACTCATTCCATTAAAGAGGCTGTTAGAGTTGAAAATATTATGATGTCCTTGGATAAAGAAAAGCTAATTAAAGCATGCTGAATATTCTAAAGTCAAATCCAGTCTATTATTGCAACAAAGGGAGACTTTTTTTAACAATTAAAAAAATGACTATGTTTATGTATTTACATATAAGAATTTATTTCAAACTATAACACTTTTGTGGTATGTTGTTTTACTAAAATTTTGCCAATTTATCACACACACCCTATATAGAGTAGTTCTCTGTAAGACACCGATCCCATAGTTCCTGAAAGGTATCAGTGAATTATCACCAAGCGACAACATAGAGTAATAGAATGAGTAACAGTAACAACAATACTGGTGAAGGGAATTCTGTTTTTACATAGTGGCATAGAGAATACCTACTGTGTATTTAAGACATTGATCCTATAAATGTAGCATCTGTAGAGCAATTAAACCTACACATCAATTAAAAACGTACATGCTCCCAGGGATCAAGACTAATTAAGCTATCAGAACATGGCACCCTGCAAAACACACGGTATTTTTTTACTGCCTAGTCACACAGACATTTCCAAGTTAATTCCAGAATAGTGAACATTATCTGCAGAGATCAAAATCTAGATGACACAGAAAAAAAAAACTTGCCCCAGAAGAGTTTGGCATTATTATTTGGTCACCATAGTTATTGTGTTGATTCAAAGTTGAAGAAAGCCAAAGAATCTGTTCAATAAGGGTTGCCATTTGTATTTCAACCCTTACAAATATATAACATTTTAAGGCTTATTATACTTATTTAACTTGATTATAATTTATTGGATTGATGACCTGTTTATCAGATTAATGTAATTATATTAAATTTAAGAATATCAAAATGCTGAAATAGGAAAACAGTCTTCAGGACCTCAGCTGAATGGGAGAAAATGGAGGAAATTCAGGATCATGCAGAGCTGGATCCAAAGAAAAGCCCTATTTTGTGGCTAGTCCCAGAAAAATAGCTGGGACAATTTTTGGCATTCTAAGGTCAAGTTAGAAGGAGATAGTATTTTTTCCTGATTATGGACATTGTTGTTTTTCATATAAATGCTTGTTTCAAGATGTAGCCTAAATTGCAGATGATGACACTCTTGAAGGAGATACTTTGCATAGTCACATCATGTGATCAGACTCTTGTTAGGCAAGTGAGTTGAGAGATCATTAACGAGGATTTCCTGTGGCAGGAGGTATAGTGTGTGGTCATAAGACTAACTCATGAATCACCCAACTGGAAGGATCAAAGACCTAGGATAAGCTCTGTGTTGATCACAGGTCAGGAGCCCTGGCAGTTGGCTCAGTAGATAGACACCAGTCTGCAAACCCAAAGGTTGCTGGTTTGATTCCCAGTCAGGGCACATAACCAGGTTGCAAGCCAGGTCTCCAGCCAGGTCTGTAACTGGAGGCAGATGAAAGGCAACCATACATTGATGCTGATGTTTCTCTCACTTCCTTCCTCCCTCCCTTCCCTTCTCTCTGAAAATAATAAATTAAAAAATCTTAAAAAATGAAGTTATTAGGGAACAGGGCTTGGAATGTAAAGAGCCTACATAAATAGTTGCCAAATTCTTTCCCCTATATACTAGTGTAGTATCATTGACTACACATAGAATTTGGAGACAGTCATTCTAGGTTTGAATACAAATTATTCTGCTCATCTCTTAACTGTGAAGCTATACAACCTGATGGATGCATAGTAAGCATACATGGAATAATATTTTATTTTTATGTGTTATTTTCACTCTAGTATCTTTAGGGCAAGGTCCATATTATATTTTTTGTTCAATTCTTAATCATGCTACATAGTAATTAACACTAGTGGCATTTAGTGAATGTTTAGTGCTTATACAGCACACACTATCAATTTTATTATAGGCAGAGAACTACTTAAGGCATAAAGCAATATAGTCATCATAAGTTAATGGTCATAAGTCTCTCCCCGAAATCCATCATCATAGAGTATAATGGAGGGTCTGAAAATAACTGTAGCTCAGAGTCTTCCCGCATGATGGAAGAGAGTCATGTTTTGTTTGTGCTAGTCTCAGACTCATTAATATCATAGATGAAAAACAGTGGGATCAGAGATGTGATGTAACAGTTTAAGTCACACACCTGATCCTTGTGATTGTTAGGACTAATAACCAGTCTTTTAAAAGCTACACCTGTTTGTCAGAAATCAGAACTGTTGTTGAGTCACAGTGGCAGAGTTTTTGTCAGGCCTGCTGCTAGGCACTGTGAAGCATCTCAGAGGGACATAGTAGTATTGTAGTTGAGTCTGTTGAATTAAATTTAATTTTTTTTTGATAGAGAAATTCCTTTTCATAAGCCACCAATTGACCTCTCAACCACACTCAAACAGTTTACCAATGCAGGTCCATGATCTCAGAGAAGACCTTGTGATCCTGTTTAGAACACACACACCATGAGTGATACATTCCCAAGGTTTCTATAACTTTTTGAAGAAAAGACTTCCACCCATGAAACAGACATACCTGTAAGTTAAAGCATACTGTATTCCTTTCACAGTTTCCAAAGACAGAGACAAAAAGCTAAATCCAGGAGGAAATGTGAAAGGAATGCACTTAGGACATAATTACCAAGATTAGGCACACTACTTCTGTGGTAGTTTCTACATGTCCCTAGACTGTGCTTATTGTAATTTCACTCACTATTTCATCAGAAGGAAGAAACATGTTGTGATAGCACTGGTAATTGGCAGTACCATTTATGTGTCTTTAGTGCTTGCAAATTTACCCCACTGGTTCTCATTATAGATGAAATGAATTATCCTGAAACAACTCTATGGGGCACTATTCACACCAAGTAATGTTTAGTGAAAATCGTGTTTTGGCTCTTGATGTACTTATTTACATTTCTCAGCATTTGGAGTAAGTTGCTGTGGCTGTTTAAAATAGTTCCTTCTGTATTGAATTATCTTATTTTAGAAATATTTGAGGCTTGGTAATTGATCAGATGTTTCAAACACTGCATACAATTAAAGTTATATTAATTTGATCCAATTATTTAAGAAAATTATTTTTAAATATTTATTTTAATCTTTTTTTTTTTTTAAGATTTTATTTCATTATTTTTAGAGAGAGGGGAAGGGAGAGAGGCAGAGAGGGAGAGAGACATCAATGTATGGTTGCCTTTCACCTGCCTCCAGCCACAGACCTGACTGGAGAACTGGTTTGCAACCTGGTTATGTGCCCTGGCTGGGGAATCGAACCTGCGACCTTTGGGTTCACAGGCCAGCACCTTATCCACTGTGCTACCAGCCAGGGCTATTTTTAAATATTTAAAATATATGTTTTAAATATTTCTAAATTAAGATTCCCTACAATGAAGAGATCCTTCGTTGTAAAAGATAGACAAGACAGGTTCTTTTTTTCAGTAATTCTCTTGAAAGTATTAAATAGAATGACATTGATTAAACAATTGGAATTTAAGCCAGCATATCTGAATTTCATCTCTGATTCTCTCCTTACACTCCTTGTATGACTTTTAGTATGTGTCCTCTTAATAAAATTGGGGAAATAATCCCTACTTAGTGGAAAGGTTAAATGTACACTTTAAAAATTCCGTAGATGATTGCTGGTTTGATTCCCAGTCAGGGCAACATAACTAGGTTGCAGCCCAGGTCTCCAGTCAAGTCTGTAGCTGGAGGCAGGTGAAAGACAACCATACATTGATGTTTCTCTCCCTCTCTTCCTCTTTCCCTTCCCCTCTCTCTGAAAAATAATAAATAAGATCTTTTTAAAAATCCATAGATGATGAACAATGGTGCCTGTTATTATCACTGCAAAAGTGTAAGATGTTATTATAAATGCCTTGCACATACTCTTCTAATAGTATGTTGCAGGTAAACATATGAAATATTATAAACTCTTTTACCCTTGGTCATGGTAAACAATTTACTTTTAAATATTTTGGAAATACTTGAAAATTCCTTTAGGTATTACACTTAACTAAATTATCTGAGAAACTTAACTAAATTATCTCAGAAAATAATATTTATTACTTATTCATTGATTGTAGTTAGTAATGTTACCCCTCTTTCTCTATGAGACAACAGATATTTAGATGGTTAAAGAATATTATTAGTGTTTCAGAACTAGTTGAGTAAAAATAAAAACAATAAGCATTGATTTAAAAATTAATGGATACAGGGCCCTGGCTGGCAGCACAGTGGATAAGGTGCTGGCCTGCGAACTGAAAGGTCAGTGATTTGATTCCCAGCCAGGGTACACATAACGAGGTTGCAAGCTAGGTCTCCAGCCAGGTCTGTAGCTGGAGGCAGATGAAAGACAACCATACATTGATGTCTCTCTCCCTCTCTGCCTCTCTCCCTACCTATCTCTCTAAAAATAATAAATAAAATCTTTTAAAAAAATTAATGAACATAGATATCATACCTATGAGATTTAATATCTTCAGAAAATAATTTCCACTTTTTAAATCTCAAGTAAAAAAATAGTGGTACTATTTTAATTACTTGAATAGTGAGGTCATTATTTGGCCTTTGCACCAAAAGACCTCAAACTGATGGTTGATTTTACTGCTCTAGTTAGATAACTTTGTGATATCTATATAAACATTATAATCCTTTATTTCACCACTTCTAAAGTGAGTCATATAAGATCATTATTATGAAAAGAAATTGAGAAAATCAGTGATCAGAAGGAGAGATTTGGAGAAAGTAGATGGAAGGAGAAAACTTTGAGAAAGTAAGCTGAAACCGGTGAACAGGAGTCAGATTTTACAGAAGTTTGTAGACCAGACTCAAGTTTTGGCCTTATTTATTTAGTACTTGGAATTCATAAGATATAATTATAAGATACAGTCAAACTGTAGTTCTTGAACATCTCCTATCTTGAACAATTTGACTCTCTTCCAAGTTGTCATGGAAAAAAAGGTCTCTCAGTTGTTGAACAAAACTTAATTTGTCAACCTGATGATTCTTTCATGTTGATAGTGCTTTTCTAATGGAAAACAAATGATTCAGTTTTTTAAACAAATCACTTCTCAGCCTTCTGGAATGAATTGTTTGAGAACCAAGGTTCCACTGTGTTCTCATAACTATTTTAGAAGGTAAACTCTGATAGCACATATGGAATGAACAGAAACGAGAACAATTAGACTTAGACAACAATTTAGGTGAGAGATAATGAGCTCAGAAATAGAACTGTGACAATAGGATGCAAAGAATTCTATAGATTGAGGGAGTTAAGAAGAAAATTGGCAGCACCTAGTAACTAGTGGTAGATAAAGAATGGAGGAGATGGATTAAGAGACAACTCAGGTATACAATCTAGGAAATAGGGGGTAAAAAGAAAATAAAAGAGTAACTGGAGAATAGGAGGAGGAGGATGAATGTAGTTTTGAACATGGTTAGTTTTTGGTGGTGATGGACATATGTATGTCATAGTCATCTGTTTTAAAATTTGATCCTGGTGTTCAGGACATAGGATAGGAATGGAGATGCAGAACTGGGAGTCACTGACATAAAAATGGTATTGGAAACCATGGTCTAGATGGAATTTTTCAGAAATTTTGATAACAGGGCAAAAGGTAATAATTTGAATAATATTTACACAGTCATCTATAGTAACAAAAAAGAGGTTCATCAAGGATATTGGGCAGAAACAATCAGAGATAAATGAAGAATCAAGTTTTGTTTCAATAACAGTAGTCAACAAGCAACACCTATGCAGCAATTGCTATTTTTTCAGGGAAATAAAAAAAAATCAGGAATTAAGTTTTAGGAATAGCTTTATTATGTGTTATATGAAGAAGACTTGATGGAAAAAAATGTCAGCTGTGTTTTCATTTTAATCATTTTATTTATGAATTTCTACACACATAAAGTTAGAGTTAAGAACTACCAACACGTTGCCATACTCTATCTCGTCTTTAAGGAAAGTTGAAGATAAATAATGGAAAACTATGTTCCAATTTAGAGAAAATTTATTTGAAAATCTTCAAAATAAAAATATGTTTATATTATATTAATTAGAGTGTCTTTTCCCACTTATTATCTTCTTACTTGCCCTGGGAGAACTATTGGAAATATTGGTCTTTCCTTTTTATTATGGTTTTCAGCACTATCCATATCAACAGATCAGCAAATATCCCTCTTTTCATTCTTAGGTGAAACCCTTATTACTCTGACCACTACTGGCAATGGGCTAGAAAGCATCTCTTTTGAGATAGTATATAGTACAAATTCACAGTTATCTTTTGGTAACAATTTTGAATTAGATAATAGAACAAATATGTTCAGGCTTTTGATTTACACATATAATAGATCTCCATTCAGCCCCTTTAAGCTTTAGTAAGAAATGACATGTTAAAATCAGCTTAGAAAAACTATCAAGAAGCTACATATTTTACTCATAGAAAATGCTACACTGACCTTCATGTTTCCATTATTCTGACTTTACTCTGTGCCTTTTTAAAGGCATAAGATATGGACATACTGTTTTTTTGTTTGTTTGTTTGTTTGTTTCAAACCTTAGTAGCAGTATGAAACAGAGCTACCTCCTATGCTCCAGTTCAAAAAATAATGAGAATTACCTGAAGTACATTGATGCCTGCATTCTTCAACATCAGAATCTGCATATTTACATAGTAACCAACCATATTAGATCGATGTAGAACATTTTAAAAAGAGAAGACTAAGTTTTAAAAGATGACAGATTTTCATAGGAAAAAAAGCTTGAAGGCTTAAAGCTGGTACTTTTTGATATACTTGAAAAATCCATTGTTGAATGATGTGTCAGCATACAAAGGAGGCTGGGAAAAAGTGTGTAGTGCCTATGTGATATCAAGCTCTTGAGCAGTGAAGTATACAGTAGGAAGTACAGTTGATTCTTCTAAGGGTAAACTCAGAAAGACATTACCTAGAGGTTATTAGAGAATAGGAACAGATATTCTCAAAAGGGTCATTTTTCCTCTCAATGTCAAGTGACAATAATTAGTACACATACTTTGAACATTTAAATAATGAAAACCCTGGGAATTCTACTTTGTAAACAAAAAATAAGCACTAATCAACAATACTTTTCTACAGATGACACTTGATATGCTGAGCTATGCTAGAATCTTGATTTTGCTGTCTATATATTATTATTAGCTTGGCTTTTCATGTGGAATCATTATAAAATGTCATGTTATTATAGTTTCTCTTCCAAATTTGTAGAAGGCCAACTTTAATATGTATCTCTTCCCTTTCTTATAAACTCTTTAATAAATAAAAGCAGTGTCTCCCAAACCAATATAATCTCTGTTTCAGGCTATTCCC
This sequence comes from Noctilio leporinus, assembly GCA_004026585.1. Lineage (NCBI taxonomy): Eukaryota > Metazoa > Chordata > Mammalia > Chiroptera > Noctilionidae > Noctilio > Noctilio leporinus. Next base: position 13,912 of record PVIW01013228.1, on the reverse strand, counting down.
TTATTGCTTACCTTGAATTACTTTAATTGCCTCTGTTCTTTTGACCACAAGATAACTTCCATTGGATCTTTCAACGGCCAAATTGGATAAGGCCTTGTAGGACATTATAAGAACTGTTAGTTATATTATGATCCAGCAACACAAAATTTCATATAGATCCGAGATACACCTGAACCAAGAAAGTCAACGTTAGTGCTGCCTGTCACTACCCACCCAACAAATAGAGACAGGGGTTGAATCTTTATGGGCACTTTATTTAGAGGCTGGTAATCTGAGAAGATGGTGAGTTATATACCCTAAAAACTGTCTTAACAACTCATCTCAAGCTGACATTTTTATGAGAAAAAAAGGGTAGGCAAGGGGTTTCAAAAAAAGATTAATCAGATAAGAGTTGCAGTCAGGCAGTGATTTTCTTAGTACTATTTTAATCAGTGATCAACAATTCTTAATCCACTTCACAAAGGTTTCCTCCTTGGAACATAAGGATTCAGATACCAGCTCCACAGTTTGCATGTCTCCTGGGGCACAATTCCTCAAATAACAGCTTTCCACATGCACTAATCACTTAAGCCTAAACTAAAACTAAAATCTTTGACTCTTGAGTTCCCCTATCATACCTTCAGATAGATTCATCAGTAAGATCTGTGATCTCTGTAGTTTATACAAAATTTAATGTCCCATTTTTAGTTTCCTTTAAAAAGACTTTGAAATCTTCAAGGGTTTATTTGCCAAATGTTTGTTCTTATCACTTAGGAAAGTCTGATTTAGAGGAGACATTTAAAACCCATTTGTTGAATTACATATTGCATTGATTTGTTACAGATATAGGATTGGAACATGCTTCTTTCTGCATGTAAAATTCTATATATGCTGTTTCATAGTTGCACAAAAACTCACATACAATGAGGCATGTTCTTAAGTAACAGCAGAAATGTACCTGTTGTTTCTGGCTCAAAGTATTTGAAAAATAAATGTTAATAGTAGCAGCAGGGATAGTGAACTTTACATTAAGGGATCTTCTGGCTGGTCAAATAGGTAAACATGAAGCAGATCAGCAAGAGAAAATAACCAAATTCAACACTTACTTTAAGTGTGGGAACTTGGCATACTTGATCAAGTCAGACAGGAAAGTTTAAGAGACAGATTGGGGGATTGAGGTATATAAAATATCCTGAGGGGGGAATAAGGTAATGAATTTTAGGAGCTTCAAAGTGTCATTGTAGTATGATAGGAAGAACAGACATTTAGTAAACAGGTTTCCTCTGTCCTATAAATGGGTCAAAAGAAGTGTTGTTTGATAATCTCTTATTATGGATGAGGCCCCTGATCCAAGATCTTTTAGTACCTGTGGAGAACATATATTTTCACTTGATGAGATTTTAAATACAGTATAAACTTACTAACAGATTAACTTCATTTTACATGTAACCTGTAATGCAAAATAAAGATTTGAGCACATTTTCACATATCAAATAGAATCCTTTAAATGTAAAGAATTTTTTCCTCAGGTATATATGAATCCTTTACATGATTTATATAAAATAATTTAATATATATTATTATACTTATGATATCTATTATATCATAAAGGAATATCAAGTAAGATAAATTTTAGATGCAATGATGACCACATGTAATTTAATATTATATATACACATTTGATATAATGGAATATTTAAATTATATAACAATATAATTATTATATTAACTTCAAAAACAATAATCATGCACCCAGCCATTATTCTAGGTACTTCATATCCTTTAATACATGCATCTCTTATGAAAACAATGTACAGTATATTCTATTGCTATTTTTTAAAATAAAAGAAGATAAATATACCTGGCTGGTGTGGCTCAGTGAATTGACCACTGGCCTGAGAACCCAAGGGTTACTGGTTCGATTCCCAGTCAAGGCACATACTTGGTTTGCAAGCCAGATCTCCAGCCAGGTCCTTAGATGGACGTATATGAAAGGTCACCATACACTGATGTTTCTCTCCCTTTCTTCCTCCCTCCTTTCCCCTCTCTCTAAAAATAATCAAATCTTTAAAAAATAAAATATATATATATATATGCAGAACAATAAATAGTCCAACCAAATTTGCTTTTGTTCTTGATGTTACACACTTAACCATTTAATTCTAATCATATTAATCTATTTTTTGTAATATATATTCTAGGAAGACATGGACAAATAATTTTTAAAGGGTTATAACTACATGGTCAAGGCTGTGGTGAAATTATATTAAAAAACCTATATGTACATAATCAGTGTTACAATCATTTCAGCTGATATCATGCTGCATACGCTAAGGTAATATGGTTATGAACAATTTTGATAGTAATACTGTTGAGATCAAATTGCTCAAAAATGTTATGTCAGAATGGATTAATAAAGGGATTTTTAAAAAAGATTTTATTGATTATTTTTAGAGAGGAGAGCAGGGAGGGAAGAAGAATGGGAGAGAAACATCAATGTATAGTTGCCTTTCACCTGGCTGGAGACCTGGCTTGCAACCTGGTTATGTGCCCTGGCTGGGGAATTGAACTACTTACCTTTGGGTACACAGGCTGGTGAATAAAGGGATTCTTATAGAGAAATTGAAATTGAAATAGAAATTTGATATAAAATTTTACTTCAACATAATTGTTTATTCTAGTGAAGGTCAAAGGATGACCATGAAATGGCTTTCTGTGATTTGGGAAACATATAAAGGAAAAATGTAGATGTAGTTTTAATTATATGATACCATAATAGGAATTGCTTAGCTTATTTTAACAATAAATAATTTGATGATACATAAGGAGAGCTCCAGTTGGTATGGTTGTGTTTTATACCAAAAAATGTGCACATTCATACTTTGGTTATTTGGATTTCTTATCTACTAAACATTAAAAATGAGTTAATGATGTTAGAAATACTGAGTTATTTAGAAGCATTAAATTTTAGAGTTCTGGTGTTGAACTCTAAACCTCAGAGTAAAACCGACCTAGAAGGGGTGAGTCAGGGACAGAATGGGCTGCTTCTGATTTCTAATGAAGGACATTTAACAATAGTGTATTTTGAAAATAGACCCGTTTCATAGAGATAGGGCTACATTGTCTCCTGGGGACTTAGTTTCATGCAGAAACAGGACTACATTGTCTCTTGAGGACTGGAAGCTGAAAAATAATTTAGTTGTAAACTACAGAGTTAATAACACCAGATTAAACATGGTAGATCCTGACACAAACTATGTAGGTCCTGATACAATCTATATTGATCAACATAGCTGAAGAAATGAAGTAATAAAAAGCTAATTTTGAAGTGAAATAGGTAATAAGTATTTTGTTAAAACTAACTTTAACTTAAAATAAAATTTAAAACTCCATAGCATCTCATACATGTAAAACTGTCAAAGTCTGGAGTCTAAATTTTAGTTGCTAATTAAATTACATGTATTCATTTTTTTTCTTTTTATATACTCCTATTAACTGTAAATATCCTTGACTGTAGTTTTCTTTTAAATAAGAGAGGCTTTATGTAAGTTTTGTTTATTGAGGATGTTTGTTCTCTATTCATTTGTTGTCATTGGCTTATAATGACTTGTTATTATGCATATTTTCAATAACTTTGTTATCATGCACTTGCAAAGCAATTTTCCAATTAGTAGTGCTAGTTTTTCCATAGTTTTATCTCTGTTTTGATGTGGTGACTCATAATAGAATTTTTTGTAATAATACATATATATTGTACTTCAAATACTTTTCCTCATTGTTTTTGAAACAAGATTTGTTTAGTAAACAAACTAGCCATCTATTATAAAGATGCAAGTTATGTAATACAATGAAAGCTCCATATTTGTTAAGTAATCTGTGTGAATATCTGCTTACGTGCTTAATTTATTTCCCATTCTAATGAAATAAAGCTGTATTTCTACTCATAAGAATAAGAACTCTACTATTTTATTTTATTATTTTTAAAGATTTTATTTAATATTTTCAGAGAGAGGGGAAGGGTGAGAAGGCAGAGAGGAAGAGAGATATCAATGTATGGTTGCCTTTCACCTGCCTCCAGCTACGTACCTGGCTGGAGACCTGGCTTGCAACCTGGTTATGTGTTCTGGCTAGGGAATCGAACCTGCAACCTTTGGGTTCGGAGGTCAGTGCCTTATCCACTGTGCCACAAGCCAGGGCTAGAACTCTGCTATTTTAAAACTAATTTTACACTCCTGAAATTTTGCTCAGGGAATCAATTTATTAAGAGTTACAGTTCATATTAGCATTTTTAAAAGTTTAAAAATCCATTAAACATTACATATAAAAACTTGTTTTATATTATGTATGTTCAGATGCCTTGGTACTAAAGTCTGCTTATTTTCTATATTATTCAATTGATCAAATATAGCTTATGCCTATATTTTCTCACTCGTCAAATTATTAGTCAATTAGTGACACTGAGTAGTATTACTGTAATGAAACATTTCTTTAGTGATGAATCATTCCTTTTGATGTCTTTCAGTAATGAAGTAGTCCTCACCCTACTCTCAGAGATTATATAGTTCTAGATTTGTAGCATGAATAATAAGAAAGAAAGAGAGAACAGTTTTTGATTCATTGTGAAAAAGCCTGCAGACCTCCTTTCAAGAGACAGTTAATTAAATAAGGTGACTACTGAAAAACATTCTAACTAAAATGGAATTATAACCCTGTATTTGGCACTTGATTGCAAAGAGATGACAGTGCTATACTCCATTTTGTGTGGTTACCAACTAAATAGGAAGAGTACACAGACAATATTCCTTGAATTTGATGACTTTTCCATTTTTCCCTCTCACTTATTTTTTTCACTTTTTATATTAAATGGTTAATTGAATCTGAAAAAATGATGGAAAATTGACTTTATTGCAAAACATAAGATGCTATCATGTCCTCAACATGGAGAGTACCATAGTTTATTTTTTCATTCATTTATTATACATCACTTCTTTCAACCCAATAAACAAAATATTTTATCATGCTGTTTTTTTTCATGAATTAAAAAAAGCCTTAGTGTGTTTCAGTTGGTTGGTGCGTTATCTTGTAGACCAAAATGTCATGGATTTGATATTTGGTCAGGGCATATACCCAGGTTATGATTCAATCCCCAGTTGGGTTATTTATGAGAAGGCAACCAATTGATGTCTGTCTGTCTGTCTGTCTGTGTCCTTCCCATTCCCTTCCTCTTTATCTCAAAGCAATAAAGAGAGTGTCCATGGGTGAGGATAAAAAAAAGAAAAACATGCCTTAGGTTCTAAAATAAAAACATAACCTTCGCTTTTAAAGATATTACAGTCTAAAATAATGTTTAATATTTTTGTGAGTTTAGGAATTTTCTACTGTAAAAAAATACTGAGCTGCCTTCCACACCTACACAGCCTCACTTTCAAAATAGGTAAAATATTTATCATTTTTTATTAGAGAGACCTGCTGCCCCTGAATTGTACTCTAGTTGTAGCATTTATTAGGCTATGGGATTATTTCTGGTTATTTACCTATATTTTTTTCATCTCTGAGGTCAGATCCTATAATATTATCACCACTGTACCACCAAAACCTAATAACAAGGTTAGGCAGTTTTGTTAAGTGGGTAAAGTGCAGTGTAAGGACAAGAAAGACTTTCTAGCTCTTGTTACTCTTTGATCTTGATTGTGTTTCTTTATTTCTACAAATCTGTTTCCCTCTCTGCTTGGGGATATACATCTGTAGCTCATAGGGTTGCAAAGATTAAACTATTTTCTGGTAAGTAGTAAATATATGTTACTGCTGCTAATATTTAGTTAATGTTACTTGAATGACAATTTGGTATGAATTTAGCAATGTTAACATTATTTTTATTAAAAAAATAGTTTAAAATTCTGGAAATAAAATGCATAACATCAACCTATTCTATAGACAGTGTTCAAAGCTTATATAAACTAATAAAAATAAATCAAACAGGAAAGAATATAAGAAAAATACTCATTTTCTCCTGCCTTAATTTGAGATCCATGATTTGTAAAATGCTATGGAAATTTACAGAGGAAGAGATTGCATTTAGCTGGAAATATTAGGAATGAGTGTTTTGTGGGGGAAAAAATGCTACTTGATTTGGTTAATTGAATATATAATAGCTGAAAACAGATGTGGATGTTTCTACCAAAGGCAACTGAAGGCACAGTAGGGCCATGAAGTGATAGTGCAAAGCATGTTTGGAGGCAATGGATAGTATATGTAAAAAATAGTGAAAGATAACAAGAACAGAATGTAGGGAACTACAAATGTTAGGATGAGATGTTATTGCATAAGAACATTTTAAAGTGGGAAGCAATTTGAGAATGTACAGATACTTGAAATTTATAAGCAGGTCAATAAATTATTATAGTTATATTTAAAAAGAGGTCCTGACAGTGTGTAAGATGAGTTCTAATTTGACTTCTAGACAGATATATTTAGATCATCTGTTTTTCCCCAGTATATTTACTTGTAAAAATAAATTTTAACATTTGCTGTAAGGAAACAGGGAGTTGCCTTGAGTAATAAGTATGCTCCTTTTTAATTATTTGTTTTTGTTGAATTTTTGGGGGTGACATTGGTTAATAAAATTATATAGGTGTCAGGTATTCAATTCTATAAGATATTAGCTGCATATTGTATTGTTTGTTCACCACCCCAAGTCTCCTCTATCACCATTCATTTCCCCCATTACTTTCTTCTCCTCTCCCCACTCCCTGTCTTTCTGGTGATCAACAAACTGCTGTCTTTGTCTATGGGCTTATGAGTATGTTTTGGTTTGTGCAGATATTCATTCATATTGGATAAAGTTCATAATGTGCTTGTGCTGAAATATGTCTGAAATAACTGTAACTAGTATGAGCAGCCTTTAGAAATGCTGCAATTAAACTGCTGATGAGAATTTTTCCAGATGTTTGCTGTCATTTAATATGCTGTATTGCTACTTAGTCTCTGATAAAAACATTTAGATAGTCATTAAAATAACAACAATGCTAATGCTTCATAAATATCAATCTCATTTACAGTCAAGCTAGTTGAGTGGTTAAGAGTTTTGTGATGTTACTGTTTTTTAGGTACAGCTTTTCATTGATTTTTGCCACTTGAGCTCAAGTGCATCTGTCAACTAATTCCAAGGTCAAGTATGAAGGCAGAGGATCTGTTGAAGCTTTTTCTAGGTTAAAGGCTCTGCCTTGTGAACTATTTGTTGAATTATGTTTTCTAAAATCAACTGGGCTATAGCTAGGAGGTGTAATGAAGAATGTTGCCTTTCATTCTTTGGCTTTTATCTGAAAGTAATCAAACTGCCTTAGCTCACAAAATAAAGTAGATTACAACCTCCTGTGGTAGTGTGTGATTGTTGAATGGACAGAAGGCCAAGGAGGCATCAGGAAGTTTGTGTCTTACTGTACATTCTGATATCCACTTAATCATCTAAACACAGTACATTCCTTTCTACTTATTAGAAAATGTCAGTTATGCAAGTTAATTACTTTTATCTTCTTAGTGAAATCTTCATGTTACAGAGCTGGATAATTTAAATTCTTAGTCTGTATTTTCTACAAAGTTGCATTTAAATTATCCTCACTAGACTAATTGGGGTGATCACTTTGCAAGTTATATAAATGTCTAATCACTTTGTTGTACACCTGAAACTAATATAACATTGTATGCCAAATATAATTGAAAAATATAAAAATATATAAAAATTATCCTTTCTATCTACAATAAAAAAATTATGCACATATTTTAATAGATGTGGAACTAATATAATCACATTTCACTGAAAGGAGTGTTATTATTAATAGCTAATATATCCCAACCATAAAAAGATGTAATTATAATAAATATGTAGAAAGTCTTACCACCCCAAAAAAGCATATTTAAAATGGACCCCAATTACATGTTTTAATACTTAACTAATATAGCATGTAGAAAACATAATTTTTTTTTTTTTATGATTTTACCCATAACCTCTAGAGAGAATAGAAAGGAAGAGAGGAAGAAAGGGAGAGAAACATCAATGTATGGTTGCCTTTTACCTGCCTCCAGCTGGGGACCTGGATGGAGACCTGGCTTGCAACCTGGTTATGTGCCCTGACTGGGAATCAAACTAGTGACCCTTGGGTTTGCAGACCAGTGCTCAAACCACTGAGTTGCACCAGTCAGGGCTATAATTTCTTTACTTAAACAGAAAAAAAGCCTTGTTTTTATATTTTTGATATATAATATATTTACCAATAAATAAGAAAGGAAGATTTAGCCTATTTTAAAATACCCTCTGAGACTATATTTACATATTACCAATCTCACACAACAATTGAATTCTTATTTAATTCTGATTTAATTTTATTCTGTAATCTTGGTACCAATGAACAGACTTTGTATCATTTCATGGGTTGGCTATTTTAGGAGACTTAAAGTTGATTGCTTTAACACTTCTACTGACACTGAGAAAGTGGTAAAGTGTATTTAAAAAAAATTAGTATTCCTTTTAGGGAAAAATGATAACTGTTAGAATGTGACTTTGTTGTTCATCATATAGCACTCTGTGATGATAATTAGAGAATAATGTTGTCAAAGATCAAAGGATAATTAGGAAGCAAATAATGTGAGTCATTTATTTTTTAACACATTGTTGACTGATTGCAAAAATACTCATATTTTCAAGCCCAAACATTGTTGACTGATAACAAGTTACCTCATGCTAGCACTGGCATTAGCTTTTGTTATAAAATTGCCGATCAACAATGTGTTCACTAACCCTGAAGACTGAAGACTCAGGTTCTGGTATACCTGACTTGGCTGCTTATTAATTACTTGATGTTTGTTAATTCATTTAACATATGCACCTGAATTCTTTACCTGTAAGAGCCTTGTGACCAGTTTGCTTCTAAGAATTTAGTGAGATGCATACATAAAAATACTTTGTAAGTCGTCCTTGAGAAACATAATGCATCAAAGTACTTAATTATTACTAGCTTTCAAAATCAAGGGAGTGGCAAGTTAGTTCAGTTGGTTAGAACATTGTTCCCAAATCAGTATATACAGTCATTTTCTTAATTTGCTTTGTTTATTCCTGTTTGTAAAAGGCAAATTAATTAAATGCATAAATTGGTTAGGTCTGGAAGATAATGTAGAGAACAGACCAATCTGCTCATTTTAAGTAAGAATTGTATTTTTAAAAATTATTTATTATTTTTAGAGAGAGAGGAAGGGATAGAGGTAGGGAGGGAGAGAAACATCAGTGTGTGGTTGCCTTTCACCTGCCTCTAGCCACAGACCTGGCTGGAGACCTGGCTTGCAACCTGGGACCGAACCAGGGACCTTTGTGTTCACAGGCCAGCACCTATCCATTGAGCCACCAGCCAGGGCTAATTAAGAATTTTTTTTTTTAAATAAAAAAGATTGGTGACATCTTTAGGAAGATCGGACCTGAGTTTCTTTTTATCAGTTTAGAGTAATGGGAGATAATTTCAAGGTGACATGTCCCTTTGCTTTTTAGAAACCTTTTCATACAAATGAACGTTAAATTAGCTGTATTATAAATTACTGTGTGTTCTTTCTTTTTCCATTACTTGTCCTCTCAACATCTCATTACTTCATAATATATTTACAGATTATTTGGCAAGAAGTAAAAAGTTAAGCAGATCATTATTTGGCAATATTTGAGTAACAGCACTTTTTAATTTTGTAACATTTTTTTAATTATATCTTTTATTGGAGTTCATTGTTAGAAATCTTTTCTACAATATTGTAAATATCTTGAAGGCAAGGTTCTTGTTCAACTTAGAGACTGTGTGGTACCAAGCTAAGGGTCTGTTTCATAGAGATACCCTCAGGAAATATTTGTTGAAATGAAGTCTTCTATCTTTGCATAATCCTGAACAGTTATAGACTGATAGTTACTTTGTTAAGAGCAGTTTAATTAAAATTAAGACAATTGTGTTTGGTAATTGAAAAAACATCTTTCAGCTTTATAGCAATAAACAAAATAGTTATAGCCCTATCCTTGAGGATTTAATTCTAGCATAAAAAAGTAAAAATTAAAATAAAATGCATAATGAGTAACTTTTGAATTCAAAAGTAACATTTTTCGTATGGATAGTATAGCTTGTGAAATCACAAACATTTGATAATAAATTTTGTCCATCTTACTTCAAGCTAGTAACTGCAGTGTGCTTGCTTTTAACTGTTTGAGCCTCAATTTTTATTCTTTAAAAAATATATAATCAAATGCTGTGTAATGTGATCAATAGGGCTAAAAGAAATAACAGCCCCAAGTACTCTATACAAATGAAGATGTGAATATGTTAAAAATAATAATAATAAATAAAACAAAAAATACTTACATAGGAGAATGTATTTAAAGAGGAAAGATGACTTTTCCCATTATTTTAGTTCCCTTTGCATCCATTACAGCTTTAGATCTGAGCAGAATATTTCTATCCTGTCATTGCTTATAAACCAGTGTTATTAACATCTAAGGCTCTTGATTGCTAACTGCATGGTGCATTTGCATGACATGTTCTGTGAATCACATCTCTAATGGGGTGAAAAAGCTATCATGTAAATTATTCTAGAATTTTGTCTCTAAAATGTCAGTGTAAAAATCTCCCAGTAAGAACAATTCTTTGTAAGTCATGGAGGTGGAAAGAAAAACATTAAGGGAAACCTTTTGTAGAATCTTTCATTCTGAATCTGAAAGAACGGGAATGTTTGGGAAATCAACTGAATTTCAACACTTTTTATTTAGTTCTTTTTTTCCCCTACAGCTATAGAGAGGTGTAATTGACAAAAAAAAATGTATGTACCATATTTAAAACACACAGTTATTTGATGTATGTATACATTGCAAATGATTAACACAATCAAGTTAATTAACATATCCATCACATCACATGGTTAACTTCTGTTATTTTATTTGTTTTTGTTAAAAGTACATCTAAAAATCTACTCTTTTAGCAAATTTTAAGGATGCAATGCAGTATTAACTACAGTCAGTATGATCTACATTAGGTCCTCAAACATTATTCATTTTATAACTAAAATTTATTATCATTTGGCCAAAATGGGTGCATTTTTCATCGCAAGCCCCTGCCAGCCATCTTTCTATTGTTTTTATGAGTTCAGTTTTCCATACTGCTATATGTAGAAGTTAACCATATAGAAGTAAAACTTTTAAAAATAAATGAAAAAATAAATATTTTTATTATTAAGTTAAAACATTAGTTTAAACAATACAAAGATAACAATGTTTTAAAAAATTTAACAATTTTATACCAAATGTTAGTGAGAGAAATATAGGAAACAAATCAACATTACATTGGACACATTAAATACAGTCTATGACCTAAAACCAGGAAAGTATTAAATGGAATTACATACTAATAAAACTAACCCTTGCTAATGTGGCTAAGTGGATTGGTAATGTCCTGCAAACTGTTTCAATTCCCAGCCAGGGCACATACCCAGGTTGCAAGCCAAGTCCCCAGTCAGGTCCCCAACTGGAGGCAGGTGAAAGGCAACCATACATTGATGTCTCTCTCCCTTTCTTCCTTCCTCCCTGTCCTTCTCTCTAAAAATAATGAATAAAAATCTTAAATATGTATATACTAATAAAACTAAAAATTCAGATAAAATAAAATATTCTAGAAGGATATAGATGTGAGCAACATTTAATTAGCTAGGCTTAGAAAATGAAATAAAATATAGCAGGCCTTGTAGTATTGAGATTTCTATTAAACCACCAAACAAAAAATGGTATCTCTAATTTCAAACATCCAGAGAGGAAAATACTTCAATTTATTATAGTATTACTAAAATTCTGACATACAATGTAGTAAAATGTTAAACCGATGAATACAGACCAACTATTCTAAAGGAAATATGAGAAGTTTAATGCAGTATTATATTAAAAGAGTTATGTGTTATGATTTAGAAAATTTTAATCTAGGATTGCAAGGATTATAGATGATGGGAAAAATTCTATGTGATTCACTATATTAATAAATTAATCATCTTAGATATGAAAATGATATGTGATCATTTCAACATTCATTTTTTAAAATATTTTTACATTTTTATTTATTTATTTTATCCTTCCTGAGGATGTTCCTTCAGTATCCACCCTGACCAGGGATAAAAACCACAGTTAGGTATATGCCCTCACCAGGGATCAAACCTACAACCTTTTGATGTACCATATGATGCTACAACAAATTGAGCTACCCAGCTAGGGCTCAACACTCATGCTATATGTAAAAAATTTTATATTTTGACTTGAGAGAGAGAGAGAGAGAGAGAGAGAGAGAGAGAGAGAGAGAGACTTGTTTTTCCACTTATTTAGATTCTTGTAGAGAATGTAACCTGACCGAGGATCAAACTCTCAGTCTTTTGGTGTATGAGATAACATTCCAACAAACTAAGCCACCTGGCCAAGACTCAACACCCATTCTTCTTTCTTTTTTCTAATCCTTATCCAAAGATATGCTTATTGGATTTTAGAGAGAGGAGAAGGGAGAGAGATATAAATATCCATGTGAGAGAGTGAGAGAGAAACATTGATTTGTTGCCTCTTGTTCACACTTCTACAAGGGGGACCTAACCCAAAACCCAGGCACATGGGAATCGAACCCATGACCCTTTGGCTTATGGGAGGAAGCTCCAATTAACTGAGCCATGCTGACCAGGATAACACTTGTTCTTGATTAAATTATGAAACTCCTATGAATATAAAAATAAGAGAAAAGCTTCCTATTATGAGAAAAAAGTATCCTTTAGAAATCAATAGCAAACATAATACCAAATATTTAAAGTCTTAAAAATATTTCTATTAGAATTAGGAACAAAATATGAACATCTATAATAATTGGCATAATTAATCAACATAAGGGAAAAATAGATTTAGATAAATATTTAAAAAGAAAGAAATTGTATTATTTTCAGATGATGTGATTGTTTAATCTTCAAATTAAAGGGTGTATGTAATTGGTGCAATTTTCAAATGGCAATTTGTTCAAGCCTATGCAAATAATGAATGCACATTCAGATCTTCTGGACCTATTTAATAGAACTCATGGAATTATTAAAGAGTTTATTTAAATATATATTTATTTAAAAATACATCAAAGCCTGGATGGTGTGGCTTAATGGATTGGTGCTGGGCTACAAACTCAGAGGACGCTGGTTGCAACCCAGGTTTCCAGCCAGGTCCTTAGCTGGAGGGAGGTGAAAGGCAATCATACATTAATGCTTCTCTCCCCTTCTTCCTCCCTTCCTACCCTTCTTTCTGAAAAAATAATCAATAAAATATATATAAAATATGGCACATTATGCAAGTTATCAAAATAATGAGTTTTATCTTAATAGTATTGATGTGGCAAATTGTTCATTATATAGTGTTGAAACATTAAAAATACATACAATATTATGATGGAGGTATATATATTATATGTAATTAAGACTATAATATATAATATATATATTTTTAATTTTATTGTTGTTGTATTACATCCATCCCCTTTTTGCTCCCCTCTGTCCCCCTCCCCACCCACCCATTCCCCTCAAAGTCAATCCCACCTGTTTTCCATGTCCATGGTTCCTTTATACTAGGGTCTTGTCTAAGCTGCTCCCCTTTCTTGCCTCTGCCTCCCCCATCCCCACAACCCCTTTCCCACTGAAGGCCTATTCATTGTATTCATGTATTTGGTTCTGTTTTGCTTGTTGTTAGTTTTGCTCATTATTGTCCCGTAATGGGTGAGATCATATGATATTTGTCCTTCACTGACTGGCTTATTTCACTAAGCATAATACTCTCCAGTTCCATCCATGTTGTTGCAAAGGGTACAAGTTCCTTCTTTCTTTCTGCTATATAGAATTCCATTGTGTAAATGTACCAAAG
>PVIW01013227.1:0-28328 GCA_004026585.1 Noctilio leporinus | reverse complement strand
AGAAAGAAAGAAAGAAAGAAAGAAAGAGAGAAAGAGAGAAAGAGAGAAAGAAAGAGAGAAAGAGAGAGAGAGAGAGAGAGAGAGAGAGAGAAAGAGAGAAAGAGAGAGAGAAAGAGAGAAAGAGAGAAAGAGAGAAAGAGAGAAAGAGAGAAAGAGAGAAAGAGAGAAAGAAAGAAAGAGAGAAAGAAAGAAAGAAAGAAAGAAAGAAAGAAAGAAAGAAAGAAAGAAAGAAAGAAAGAAAGAAAGAAAGAAAGAAAGAAAGATGCTAGTGGTGTGGATCAATGTCATTCAGACTTACACTTTGTGAGTATGAACAGTGTCCAGGAGAGGACATTTAAAAAAGAAGAAGACATTCCTGAGGCCCACCCAGCATTCTCTGTGCTGCTCCCCAGTCACAGCCTCCAGTTCAGCTCCCTAAGACAAGAATCTCTAGCTCCGCAGAGACTGACCTTGTGTGGAGTCCTCGCTTGCTGTGTTTCAGAGGATGCTGGAAAAGGTGGTAACATTGCAGATCCTCCAAGGACAAATTCTAAGCTCATGAAAACAGAACGGACTATCTTCACAAAGAGCCAGAAGGATCCCAAGGTCTTGGACCACATGATGCAGAAATGCGAACTCAAGCTTGTGATGGGGCAGCCAGATTTCCAAGAATTTCTTAATCATCTTAGCAGCATGGCCATAGCTTGTCATGACTCTTATGCCTACTTACTCCCAGAAGCAAATCTGAGGAAGCTTAGGCCTCCAAACACCTCCAAACTCACCCTCTCTCTTTCCATCTACCCAATCCTCATCCCCTCACTGCCCACCCATGCACCCTGAGCCCAGCACCCTCACCACCCTACGCAGGCCATTTCTGCTGAGTAGCAATAAGACAATGTATTTTTAAAAGCAAAAGAAAAAGAAGGAAAAGAACAATGGGAAAAGACTTGCCTTAATCATTGTAATAAGCATAAATAGATGATGGAATAACCAAGCATAAAAATAAATTCCAGAAGCATGAAACATTTAAATGTGACAAACTAAATAAACATCAAGAGTGAAATCTTGGACTACACTTTCAACCTTGGGTGTCGAGACTATCTTTGCCAGAAGAGTAAACACACTGGTCCTGCAGACACTGATAGACTTAGTTAACTATATAAACATTATTAAGAGCTCTTTGTGTATTGTGGATATTTAACTCCATATCTGCCTTTCAAAGTCTTTTCCCAAATTTTGTTTGCCTCTTGACTTTGTTTCTGTTATTTCTTGCCAAGGTTAGAAAGACAAATAAACTTGGAGAAAAACTGCAATACAAGATGAAGAGTTAAAATATCTATAATACACAAAGAATGTTCGCAAAATTAAAAATAAACAACCTGAAAGAAAAACAAGCAAAGAACATTAAAATAGACAATTCAGAATGGCTGAGAAATAGAAAATAGCTGCTCAAACACATCAGTGATTAAAAAAAGGCCAAGTACAAGATATCAAGTTTATTTTCTTAGACTGACAAAAATTTAAAGGAAGATAAACTCATTGCTGGCAGAGATGCAGGGTGAGAAAAGGAATAAGGTGTACTCATACTTTGCTGTGAAATAGAACTACTACAGCTTCTTAGAAAACAATCTGGTAACATCTCTTAACATTTTAAAATATGTGTACCCTTTAGCCCAGCAGTCTTACTCCTGGGAATGTATTTTATCATTTGTGAAAACAGATGTACGAACATATTTATTGTAGCTATGTGATGGCTAAGAATGGAAAATACCAAATTCCCTCAGCTTTGAGTAAGCTGCAATGGATTCTCAGGGGAAGAAAAAAAAGAATTAAAGTAATGCCAGCTGACTTGTAGGGATTTCCACAAGTTATTGTTGAGAAAACCATGCGAGATGCAGAAAAGCGTGTATAGGGTGATCCTTTAAACACAAATAAATATATATATGCATGGTGTTCTGTGTATGAATGTGTACAGGTAGGCAGATAATAGATGATGATAGGCAGATGACAGATAAATATTTACAGGGTTATATGAATATGGAGAAACATAAATGACATAAAGCAGGTAGTTACATAGATGCACTGCAGTAGAACAATGCAGAAGGATGGGCAGAGAAAGAGGGAAATGAAAGTGAGAAGCAAGCAAGCAAAATATGAAAAAAAAATGCACCAAAAAATCAGTGTGTATAAGATATTATTTATGTTAAATTGTATCTCAGTACAAAACAATATCAGGAAAATATGGATCTGTACCTTCCCACCTGTAGGAATGCTGATGCTATGTTGCAAAGTGAAAACAAGTTACAGAGTGTAGTATATTACTATTCTATTTCAATAAAAACAAATAGGCAAACACAGCCCTTGCATATGTGTATTTATGATTATATGAGTTTGTAGAACAAGATCACTGTGAAAGGAGTGGGTTGGGATAGTTTTCAATGTTCACATCTCTGTATTAATTTCACTTGTCACGATAAGCACAAATTGCTTGGATAGTTTCAGAATATCAGTAGAGAAAAAAGTAAAGTAATAAGGGTTTCTTTCTCTCTTCTTTGTTCCTCCCTGAACATCTGGTTTTGAACGCCCAGTGCCCTATCCCACCTGCCACCCTGTCCTATTCCACCTCACATTCCCGTAGACATCTGAGTCCCCTTTGTAGAGGGGGTTGAGGTTAACCTCCCACAAAAGTCCTTTGAAAATTCTGGGCCACTTGGCATTTGGCTAGAGAACACAGAGGAGCTAGACAAGAGGTGAGGCCGTCAACTCTCCAAATTGACACACCTAAGTATCAGCTCTGGCCTGGCTAATTCTTGCAGTGAAAGCACGTGATTGTGGCTTCTGTAAACATAATTGTCTGTGCCTACATGGTCTGGAGAGGAATTGAGGAGGAATGGAACCTAGCTTTTGAAGCTCATAATCTGAACCCCTATAATCCATGCTAACGCTCTGGGTAAGTATTACCTCCAGTTTATAGAAAAGAAAACAGGACCAGAGGTTAAGCAGCATGCTGAAACCTGTATAGCTACTCAATTGATAGGTTGAAGCATATAAATTGCTAATTTTAGATTGTTTTTGATCTACAGAATCTCTAATATTAGGACCTAGTTTTGACTACTACACCAGAAATCCAGGTGTAATGATTTAAACAAGTGTCTTTCTCTCTCACATCAAAGTTCGGGCTACGCTCTGTCATCTTAAGTTCAGGCTTGCTCTTTGGTATTTCCCTCCTCTCCCAAGTGTTGCCCTTACCGAAATGGGCCAAATCAGCTGGTCACCATCTCTGCTTTCCAGCAACAGGGAAGGGGAAGAAAAAGCAAGCATTAGGGTAAACATCTATCCTTTAAAAACACAACCCAGAAACTGCACCTTCAGCCTTGTTTACCACTCATTGCTCGTGCTCAGCTGCAAGCAAGGCTGAGAAATGTAGTCTTGTTCCATTCTAAAATTCTGACCTTGCCCTGGCTGGTGGCACAGTGGATAAGGTGCCGGCCTGCGAACCCAAAGGTCACTGGTTCGATTCCCAGCCAGGTCACATAACCAGGTTGCAAGCCAGGTCTCCAGCCAGGTCCGTAGCTGGAGGAATGTGAAGGAAGGGCAACCATACATTGATGTTTCTCTTTCTCTCTCTCTCTCTCTCTCTCTCAAAATAATAAATAAAATCTTTTTTAAAAATCCTGTGACCTTGGGAGAATGGGAGACCTGATCCGGGGGGACACTTGGTGCTCTCTGCTACAGTGAGAAGAGGGTTTTCAGAGATCCGAGTGTGGACTTGTCTACCTGTGAAGCTCCTTGTCTAATCACAGAACCACAATTAAACAAACAAACAAAAAGGATGCTACCTCAGGTAAAATATTTCAATTTTTCTGATAGGTAAGAAGTTCATTCCTAGCAGGAGCTCTCTGAAGGGCATGCTTCCTGCTTCCAACTCTTTTCCACAATTTTCCCAAGGCTACAATGGATCACTTACTGCCCAAGAGGTAAATGTAACAAAACAAATTAAAAAACAAATAAATGATACATGTATTCATATATGTGTGCGCACGCACACACACACACAAAGGCCCTCTGGCATCCTTGAGTCTCCAAAGACAATTGCTTCATAGGTGATATAAATTGGGATTTTTTTTTCAACATATAGTTGCCTTTCATCTGCCTCTAGCTAAGGACCTGGCTGGAGACCTGGCTTGCAACCTGGTTACGTGCCCTGGCTGGGGAATCGAACCAGCAACCTTTGGGTTCGCAGGCCGGCCTTATCCACTGAGCCCCCAGCCAGGGCTTAAATTGGGATTTTGAGGCTCATCATCTCTGTAGAGTCTGAAAGGCTGGGACTCTAATGAAGTTTTCTTGTCTCTTTGCCATGTGGGGGGCAGGGGGCGGTGGGGAGTGGTCACTATAGACTTCTGGGCACAGTCCTGAGGCAGATGCCTAAATCCTACCACCTGCGAGTCATTCCCACTGTGTTTCCCTACGCCCCCTCCCCCAGGATGAAATGTTATGGAAAATTTCACCCATGAAGCTATGTCATTAGGCAAACCCTTCCCATATAGAGCAAAAGGTGGCAAATAAATATGTAGTAATTTTAGCACTTTCATATTTTTACTGATATATTTAGCTACAAGTTACTTGTTCATGTCAAGTATAATTTGAGGAAGTAAAATGTTCTAAATTAGTATTACAGAAGAACAGAGACTTTCCTATTTCTTTTTTTTTTTTTTGAAATTTGCCAGGATAAATTTTATTGTTCCTTGTTTTCATTGTGACTTTCCTATTTCTTAAACTGCAACATTACTGAATATTTATAATTTTCATCTTCTCCGAACACACATTTATGGATGTAATTTGTATTTAAAGTAGTTAGAAAATACAGAAACATAAAAAGACAGAAAAAGGACTAAATATAACCTGTAACCCCACTCCCCAAAGATAATGATCAGAGGTTTAGGAGTACCTTTCCACTACTTTCTTTTAAGTGCACACATTCACATAACTATGAAGGTATTGCAATACAACTGAAACGTTAGGAGTAGAGCTATGATGAGTTACTGCTGAATAAACAAGAGTCTGGTAAATGGATGCAGATGGGACCAAACTGAAGAAAGTCCAGGGAGAGGCCAACTCACAAGGCCCGAAGGCTTTTAATTTCAACTCATGAGCTTTGGGAGGGCAAGTACCCAACCAAATCCACAGTAAATGCTATTGTTGAACAAACGCAGACATCCTTCTCTAGTATAAGCAGTCAGAAACACACAAAAGCACCAAATGTATGGCAAGATTCAGTCGTCCAAACGAAGGGTTTATTCTGAGGAAATGGAAGAAAAACTCCCCAATGACGCAAGCATATGAAGTGGGAGAAAACTTTTAAGCAAAATCCCTAAGATGTACTTTTAGTGGGACTTGAGAAGAGCTTGCTGTGAGGATTTTGATTTGGAACACAATTACAAAGCCAAATTTAGAAATGCGAGGTCCTTGAAAAAATTGCTGGATCTGGGAATCGAGCATCCAAGGCTGTGTGCACCACAGAAGGAGAGACAGCGAGCTCCCTGGTGGAAGGACACACAGCCAGTTAGAAAGCAGTGCTTCCCCAGATTAGGGAAATGGAGAGAACTGCATCTCCTATAGAAAGCTGTAGGACAAATACATCGCTCAACAAACTTCAAAGAGGAGAGAATGAGAGAGAGGAAGAGAAAGAGAGAGAGCGTTTTCTGTTTTTGTTTTTGTTTATTTTGAGGGACTTATCAATCAATAGCAGCAGCAAAGTGTGGACACTATATGAATCCTATTTCAAACATTTATGAGACAACTGGAAATTTGAACACTAGATAACTGATCGTATTAAATAAATATTGTCAAAATTTTAAGATATGGTCATTGGCTTTTTTGAAAAACTGTACTTTAGTGATAACTACTGAAATCCCCATAGAGAAAGCAAGATGTCAGGGACTGATCAACAACAGTGGAGGAGGGAAGTTGAGAAATGAAGAGGAACTAGGGCGGCCAACAGTCCATGCACTAGGCTGGGTGACGGGCACAGGGCGGGTTATTACATTATGCTACTCTGGTGTGTGTTTGAAAATGGCCTAAATAAATTATGGAAAAATCGCACTAGAAGACATGAGCAAGAGGTTCGGTATTTCAGCAAACCCAGTCAGTCAATGACTTAAGATTATTGCTCAGGAAATTCTCCCAGAATTTAGAGGAAGTTGAAAAAGATAGTATGAGTGAAACTACATGAAACTCAGAGGAGAGACGTGGGAGATGCAGCGTGAACGTAAAATCAGAACTCCAGGAGGTGTGAATAGTACTGACAGAGGACAAGCAAGAGCCTTCATTCATGAACATTTCTATTTGACAAAGAAGGCATGAGCGTATGAACATATAATGGATTAAAAAGGCTCTCTTCAATAAATGATGTTGGGAGGACTGGACTGGTACATGCAAAAAAAAAAAAGAAGAAATGAAAGTAGACCACCAATTTACACCATATACGGAACAAACTCAAAATGGATAAAAGGCTTAAATATAAGTCATGAATCCATACAAGCCCTAGAGGAAAACATAGGCAGTAAAATTTCAGATATCCCACACAGCAATATTTTTGCCCATATATCTCCTAGGGGAAGGGAAATAAAGGACAAAATAAACAAACTGGACTATAACAAATTTAGAAAGCATCTGCACGGCTAAAGAAACCATCATCAGAATGAAAAGGAAATCGACCAGATGGGAGAATATATTTGCCAATGATACATCAGACAAGAGTTTAATCTCCAAAATATATAAATAATTCATATAATTCAACACCAGGGAGAGAAACAATCCAATTAAAACATGGGTGAAGGACCTGAATAGACAGTTCTCCAAATAGTACATACAGATGGCCCATAGACATATGAAAGGATGTTCAACATCACTAGCCATTAGACGATGCAAATTAAAACCACAACGAGATATCACCTCACACTGGCCAGAATGACCATCATTAACAAATCAACAAACAAGTGCTGGCAAGGATGTGGAAAAAAGGGAACCCTAGTGCACTGTTGGTGGGAATGCAGACTGCTGCAGCCACTGTGGAAAACAGTACGGAATTTCTCGGAAAACTAGAACTGGAACCGTCTTTTGACCCAGCAATCTCACTGCTGGGAATATACCCTAAGAATCCCAAATCACCAATTCAAAAGAACTTACTTACCCTTATGTTCATAGCAGCACTATTTACAAAAGCCAAGTACTGACCATTAGTAGATGAGTGGATCAAAAAACCAACCAAACAAAAACCAACAAAAAACTGAGGTACATTTATACAATGGAATACTACACAGCAGAAAAAAAAAAAAGAAGAAGGAACCCCTACCTTTTGCAACAGCATGGATGGAAGTGGAGAATATTATGCTTAGTGAAATAAGCTGGTCAGTGAAAGACAAATACCATATGATCTCATCTATAAGAGGAATCTAATGAACAAAATTAACTAACAAACAAAAATAGAACCACAGGCATGGAAACATGGAACAGACTGACAGTGATCAGAGGGGTGAGGGGAGGGGGACAATGGAGGAAAGAAGGGGAAGGGACTAAAGAAAGTGTATGAATGACCCATAGACAGAGACAACTGGGTGGGGATTGACTGTGGAAGTGAGGGGTGGGCTGGGCTGAGGAGGACAAAGGGATAAAAGTTCAAACAACTATAATAGAATAACAATTTTAAAACCTTTAAAATATCATTTCTATTATTGGTTTCTACTTTAACCAATGAGTTTTTTCGCCATATTTTATAATACAAATATGCAGATATTTTTATTTTTTATTAACTTCTGATTTAATTGTATATAGTTAGGAAACATGTTCCATATACCTATTTAAAATTTTTTTAAACTCTGGCTGGTGGCTCAGTGGATAGGTGCAGGCCTGCAAACCCAAAGGTTGCTGGTTCGATTCCCAGTCAGGGCACATAACCAGGTTGCAGGCCAGGTCTCCAGCCAGATCTGTAGCTGGAGGCAGGTGAAAGGCAACCATACAATGATGTCTCTCTCTCCCTCTCTGCCTCTCTCTCTTCCCCTCTAGATGGAAATAATAAAATCTTTTTAAAAATTAAACAAAATACAGTGGATAAGGTGCCGGCCTGCAAACCCAAAGATTGCTGGTTCGATTCCCCAGCCAGGGCACATAACCAGGTTGCAAGCCAGGTCTCCTGCCAGATCTATGGCTGAAGGCAGGTGAAAGGCAACCATACATTGATGTTTCTCTGTTTCTCTCCCTTCCTCTCTTTCTGGAAATAATAAATAAAATCTTTAAATATATATATATAAAAAAAAAATTAAACAAAATAAAAACTTTTGAGGCTTGCTTTAATGCCTACAAGAACAGCTTTTAGAAACATTGCAAGTGCTTGAGAAGAATGTGTATTCTCTAATTTTTTAAAAAAGTTTTTATCATTTTCAGAGGGGAAGAGAGAGAGGCAGAGAGGGAGAGAAACATCAATGTATGGCTGCCTTTCACCTGCCTCCAGCTACAGACCTGGCTGGAGACCTGGCTTGCAATCTGGTTCTGTGCCCTGGCTGGGAATCAAACCAGCAACCTTTGGGTTTGTAGGTCTGCCTATCCAGAGCCACCAGCCAGGGCTTATTCTCTAATTTTTGGATGCAGAGTTCTAAATGTGCCCTTCAGTCACTTCTAAACCTTGCTTACTTTTTGCCTGTCTGGATCAAAAGGGAAGTATAGGAATCTTCCCCTGGCAGGTGGATTTATCAATTTTTTTTTTTATAGTTCTATCCATTTCTACTGCCTGAATTAAGGCTGGCTGATTGGGTATATGAGTTTAAAAATTGACTTGTCTTTGACAATTGAACCTTTCTACCATTACATCATGAACTCCTGATCCTTAACAATAGTTTTTGTCTTAGGACATATTGTGTCTGAAAATAATATAATAAACAATTAGTATTTGCCCCAGGTGATTTTCCCCCCATCCTTTTTCTTTCAATTTACTTATCCTTACATGAGCCAGGGCTCCTAAACTCATCTGTGGTAAAGGATCAATTGTTCCTTGTTTTTCCAATCCATTATAGATTTTACAAAATACTTTTGTAAAGTTGTTTTTTTTTTTTTTTTTGAGTAAATAAATTAATAAGCCCTCGCTGGTGTGGCTCGGTGGATTGAGTCCCAATCTGCGGACCAAAAGGTCACCAGTTCAACTCCCGGTCAGAGCACATGCCTGGGTTGCAGGCAGGTCCCCAGTTGGAGGTGGGAGAGGCAACCAATCAATGTTTCTCCGATGTTTCTCTCCCTCTTTTCCTCTCTCCAGAAAAGTTATATATATATATATAAATACAAAATTAAAAATAAAAAGAAAATTCTGGAAGTTTATTTTACTAAGATTAAAGTACAAGCCAGGTATTTTAGTATTACATTCAACACACATAAAGTAACTGTCAAATTGCTTAGAAAATTTTATAAACTCTTAAAAGTTTCTAAGACACTCTCAACTTCTAAACATACCTGTTGTAGACTTCAGCAATCACAGTTACACTTTCATGTTTTTAAAGATTTTGTTTGTTTATTTATTTCTAGAGAGCGAGGAAGGGATGGGGAAAGAGAGGGAGAGCGCCCTGGCTAGTGTGGCTCAGTGGATTGAGTGCTGGATTGTGAACCAAAGGGTTGCAGGTTCGATTCCCAGTCAAGGCACATACCTGGGTTGCAGGTTGGATCCCCAGTTGGGGGCATATGAGAAGCAAGCACACATGGATGTTTCCCTGCCTCTCTTTCTCCCTCCCTTACTCTCTGTTTAAAAAACAAATAAAATCTTTTAAAAAAGAGGGAAAGGAACACCAACATGTGGTTGCCTCTCAGACACCCCCAATTGGGGATATGGCCCACAACCCAGGAATGTGCCCTGACTGGGACTTGAACCAGCGACCCTTTGATTCACAGATCAGCACTCGATCCACTGAGCCACACCAGCTAGGATAACAGCCACACTTTTGAACACTAGTGTTGAAAACAGTATGAATCAGGATTTTGTTCTGCCATCTGGTCTAATAATCCATGTTCTAATTGGCAAGTTGGGTCCATTTATAGTTATTGGCACCCTTGGACCTGTTTGCCTCACCTCTGCAGGTCTCCTCTCTTCCCCATCACTAAGGTGATATGGTCTTGAATTGTAATTTGAGATTATGAATATTTTCTTTCCTTTGGCCCTCCTCTTTTTTTGTGACCAGGTGCTACAGACTGTGTCTCCCAGGATTCACATTGAAGCCTAATCCCTGACGTGATGGAATCCTGGTGGTGAAGATTTTGGGAGGTGATTTTGACATGTCACAACTCTTATCAATGGAGTTAGTCCTCATAAAAGAGGTCCCAAGAGATGGATCCTTGACTCCTGCCCTGTGAAGACACCTCAAGGAAAGGGCCATCTGTGAACCAGGAAGGGGGTGCTCACCAGACACCGCACCTGCCGCTACCTTGACTTCCAGCCTCTGAAGCTGTAAGAAATGTTTGCTTCTAAGCCACCCAGTCTATGGGTTTCTGTGATAGCAGATAGACTAGGATACCAGGTCTACTGAGATATCTCTTGCTTATCCTTCCCTCAGTTATCTCCTAAGACAGTTCCTAGGTTTATTTCTACTCAAATTTAAGTACTTCCTCCAAAGTGTGTAAATGCGGGCCTTCGAGTGGCCAGATGTAGAATTCCAAGTTCGGAATTCTTTCTGTTCAGTCCTTTAACATATACTCCGGACAGGGTTGCTGCTGGAAAATCTGGTGCCTGCTAGTCCCACCTCTTCAGGATTTGCTTCTGCTCCTTCTCTCTGGAAGCTTTCAGAATGTTCTTTGTCTTTGCGGATCTTAAATTTTACTCCCCAGCAATGAAGACAGATGAACTACATTCTAGATATGTAGCAACATGAATCTCAACAGCGAGTAAAACTGGATGATACACACACTGTAACATGCCTTTTCCATAATGTTCAAAAACATGCAAAATTAGAAACATAGTAAATTGTTTAGGGATGTGTGTATGTGGTAAAATTGTGAAGAAAAGCAAGGAAAGAATAAATCCAAGTAGCAGCTCTCCCTTGGTGAGAGATGGGAATGCAGCATGAGAGAGGCCCATGGCGGAGGGAGGGGTCTGAAGTATTGGTAATGTCCCAGCTATTGCTATTGTCCCGGTGGGGGTGGGAAAGTGGGTCTTCTTTTTCTTTTTAAAAATACTTTACACATATATTTTCATGTACATAGACATAACGTAAGCATTTCACTGTGACTGGTTGCCTAGCAACGACTCAGGGATATTGGCAATATGGGAGTAGCTGTGGTGGTCTTACCCAGGGCTCAAGCTGCTGGAGACAAATCAGGGGTGCAGATGGGAAGGGGGGAGCTCCGAGTCTTCTCTAAGTACACTGTAGCCCCTCCGCACCCATCTTCACACCCCAGCAGGGAGCCGCACCTCTGACTGAGCCAGCACAGACTGCTTCTTCAGCAACCAAGACTACTTGGAGCCCTTGATTTCACTGTGCGGGCAGACAGCCTTTCTGGTCACCAATCCCTTAACAAGAGACACATAATTTTATTCCTAAATCCAGCCTTAGTGCATCCTGAGGAGCCCTTAGGCCTCCTCCAAGGGGTCCATCATGGGCCCAAGGATCCAACGATGATAATGTCAGTGATCAACTGAATTTTTTTTTATCCTCACCTGAGAACATGCTTATTGATTTCAGAGAGAAAGGAGGGAGAGAAACACTGATGTGAGCAATATCAATTGGTTGCCTCTCATATGCACCCCTGCTGGGGACCAAGCCCGCAATCCAGGCACGTCCCCTGACCAGGAATCGAACCCATGACCTTTCGGTTTACAGGACGATGCTCCAACGGAGCCACACCAATCAGAGCTGAACTGAATTTTTAGTCAACTTCCCTCGCCCAGGTGATGACTTTAACAAGTTTCTCACAGACCAGCCAAAGGAGACAGGGGACCTGCGTCCAGGAGAGCTTTTATTTGTACAGAACAGTTTTAAAAATACAGAATAAAATAGCTTTATCTCTACTATTATTCACAACATCTGGTCCAAATATTACATATTTTTAAAATACTTAAACGTCCAATGAAGCCATGTTAGAAAAACAATACGAAAAAATTTTTTAAACTCCGTAAAAGAATTACACATCTCAAAAAAAAAACCCAAACGAAAAGCCAACCCCACCCTAAATACCCTTGGTATGCAAAATAGCAAACAAACAAAACCCCAGAAAGGTACGTAGCCAAAGTCAGTCACAAGAACTCAGGGAAAATATGGGCACCCCCCACTGTTGTCCTAACAGTCAGAAATTGATTAATGGGCCAAAGGTCATTATGAACAAACGAAAAGGGGTGTTAATTTGAATGGTCGGTGAGATGGCTACGCTGGTAAGGGGGTGGGTGCTAAATACCGGGAAACACACAGCAATTCTAAGGACGCTGAAAGTTACTCCTGCAGAGGGACGGCGCGAGGCGGTCAGCAACAACCTCTAAGGGCAGGAATGTGAGTGAGGCTGCAGCTGAAGGCTCCCCAGCACTGCCGAGCTTTCTGGGCCCGTGGGCGGAAAATGAATGTTGGCAGAAATGGGTGCTCTTCTTGCACTGCTTGGGCTGTGTCTTCGGGTGGGGTAGAGGGGGGAGCAGTCCTGTTCTCTGTGTCCAAGTCATAAGGGGACAGAGCACAATGCATGCAACATATGAAAATCCAGACCTTCCTCCAATGCCAAGGGGCAGCTCCCGGGAGAACTGGGCCCTGTCAAGGTTCAGGCACGTTTGCACAACCACGGTGCCCAGGTGGTGTGGCTGGCTGCGCACACAGGGCATCTGGTGACAGACACGCAGAGCCTGGCCTGGTATCCGCAGCCAAGTGCACACCCCAAGCACAGCGGCCTGCAGGACACTGCCTCTCCTGGCACCAGGCAAGTTCTGGAATGAGGTTCCTGCCCCAGCTCCTAATTTACCTTCTCTCTAGCCTGGCCACTTGTGGCATCAATATTAATATTGATTATAGTTGCTAACTTCAAGTCTAAGTTTCTAGTGCCAGTATTTCAGCAGGGACATGAATTAAAGTACTAACAACTTAGCTCATAGTCATAAAATATATGCATGGGTAAATAAAGTATACACACATACTAGAGATTCATCAATGGAGAAATTCTATCATCACATGACATTGTCATGAAACTTATATCATTCCCTCCCTGGAAAACTGTGACTATTATCCTGGGTAGAAATGTTCTTTTACGATATGGGAATACTGCAATCTTCATGCATAAACCAAGTTGTCATCATGAAAGTCAGTAATCTACAGTATAAAGCAAGTCCTGTGTGTGAATTTGTTAGCATGAAAATGAGAAACCATCAGGGCTCCTGATGCTTCATTCTAGCTGACCTGGCTAAGCCACTTCTCTTGCTTTGCTCAACCACAAGAAACTCACTAAAAGCTAACATTTGACACCCCTTTAAGAAAGATTTGGGGCCAATGAATGTAAGTTTCATTCCCCAATTAGAACAAGAAAGAAAACTGCTTACAAAGCCTGGATCTTCCCATCATTCCATGAAACGTGTTTGGTATTTTATCAAAACCAACGATGAGATCTCTATTACCCACCCCAACTAGGATATGGCAGCGACTGCTGTTTGTATACTTTCTACTTACTTTCCACATCAGGATGGGTCACATAAATGTGATGATGGTGGGGAGGTGGTCACTGTGGAAACTAGAGACTAAATGCCCTGCCCAAAGACATTTATATCTTAGAACATTCTGTTGGCCACACAAAGCAAGCAGGTGTGCAGCCCCAGCAGGGCCAGCCAACAGGGTAAGCGGGAGGCTCACAGGGACAGATCGTGCGAGGCCAGTGTTCACCAGACCTCCCCTGCAGTTCATGCACTTAAACCCAATCAGCAAACAAATTTTCTTTCAACTACACTCATTCCATTGCATATCTGCTAGCAGAAGGACCACTTCCTAAAATGGTTGGTGTGGGCTGCATGTGCAAGTGTTATTAGTTATCTTGAAGTTCCGATCGCTCAAGCAAAGGTGAATTTCACAGGCTGTGCAGAAAGTACCCAGACTCAACGCAGCCAGGATGGCCTCTTCCCTCCCTCCTCCTGTCCCCACCCCTCACTCCTTCCCCCTTACACAGAGACTCTAAAGTTGGCCCCAGTGGAACAAGAAGGGCAAGAACCCTCCTTCCAACAGGTGATGTGGGTCCAGGTCTCCCCTCCACACGTGACTGCTTGCAGATATCCTCCGGACCAGCGGATCTGAAACCTCTCAGTAAAACCTGACCCAACGAGGGGTTTCAGGAGGGAATGGGTTTCTGGATGCTTAGAACACATACCCTGAGTGTTACCCACTGGGCAGAAGGTGTCCGGTTAAGTTGAAGGAAACTTGTGTGTTTCTGAATTACTGATGGTTCAGACACTTTTACTTAGGTATTTGGTCATTCTGCTCACCTATAGAGCTAGAACACTGCCAACCTTTGGGATGTGTAACAGATTTCCCCCTTTTTCAAAGCTGAGAAATTGTACATGCTGAGCAAAAAGACAAACAGAAGGAACAACTCAGAGGGCTGTCCGCTGTCAGGGCTTACCAAGTTAAAAGGATGACGCTCATTAACCAGTGTGCTTCAGAGAAACTAGTCATCAACTACACTTCCAAAAACAAAACAAAACAAAACAAAACAGTAACATAAAAAATGAAATGTACTTTACAATCTAAGTTCTTTACTTAATCTGCAATGAGGTCTTGGCAAAACAATGAAGTGGCTCTGAAGTGTTCTTTTCAGAACAAGCCTAGAAGCCTCCAACTTCCCAGGCAACCAAAGAGCTGCAGGTGACAGAGGAACGCCAAAGACACCCCAGTTTGGTGAAGCAGAGGTGGCCTTGGAGGCAGGACACGCACCCTGCGGACACAAGGCCAACTGAGCAGCAGAGCCACGTCCCACTGTGGGAGACACCAGTGCCAACTGCCACACAAAGGTCAACAAGGTTACCAAACACTTAAAATACTTGACCTCATGGAGCAAGGTCACTACTATGTGTCTCACACTTTGCCGTTGGCCGAAAATTTTCAAACCGAATTCAACAGAACTCTTTTTATTTTTCCCCAGAAAGAATGTAGTGTTATTTAATTAGAGCTCAACAGAGGGGACCTGCTGGCTGCTGCTTTCCTCACCACCTCCTTCGGCAATAACTTGCACAAGGACGGCAGCATTTGGTCAGGGGAGTCTATAATCTTTCTTTCTGCAAAATGAAGCCCAGCGGACATGCAACACGGCAACCCACAGTCAGTCTCCTTAAACCTTAATTGCCCGAAATGACTAGCAACAGAACTGCAGTAATGGATTTGCCAGCATGCCGGACCATTCAGCAAGGCAACTAACTGTTTGTTACCCACCCCGGCTTCCCTTCTTCACAAAACAAATTCACGTATAACGTAACCCATGGCTTCTGGGCTCTGGTCCAGTAGTCAGTTTTGATAAATAGATTAGGCATTACAGTATTTACACTTTCATGGTATCAAGCAATACAAAACACAACCACAACAATGGTTACTGGCCTTCAAAAGCCATGACAATGGGCTTCCCCTGATGGTATCCACAGCTTTATAAATGCTGGTTCGTTCTTTCACGGGAGCAAGCAGGTTGGGCATAAGTAATAAAGATGCAAGGTAAAGAGGGTCAGGTCATGTGGAAAAACACTGATTTCAAACATCTGCAATAGTCAGTAACATTAAATAAGAATAAAACCTCGTATTTATAGACACATGTGACAAAAACTGACATCCATGTGACAGGAGAGCCAAGACTCCCATAGACATCTGGCTGGTGCCCCTCTGTGGCACTCTATACCTGTCGCACCACCGGAAGTAAGAAATGCCCGAGTGAGTGTCTCAGCTACTTGTGAAGAGGAGGCCAGTGTGAAATGTGCTGGCCCACCCTGGGTGGCACCGGGAGAGAGCAACTGAGAATCAGACACGGACTTCAAGGTGTTTTCCCTTCCCCTCCAATTCCCCAGACAAATTTCCATTCCAATACTATGTGTATGGGCCTTACCCACGCACAGATGGGGCACAGGGCAACCATGTCACTGTTTTCAACCAGGGCAACAGCCTCTTCCTACAGGAGTATCAAGGGACATGGAATCACATTTGACTAGCTGTGACAATGCGAGGACACTGGTGCCCCTTGACCACAGGAGGCCTCTGTGGTTTGGGCTGAGGTCAAATTAAAAAAAAAAAAATTACTTAAAAAACAAAAACAAAAACCAAACAGCCCTGGCTGGTGGCACAGTAGATAAGGTGCCAGCCTGCGAACCCAAAGGTCGCTGGTTAGATTCCCAGCCAGGGCACATGGCCAGGTTGCAAGGCAGGCCTCTAGCCAGGTCTGTAGCTGGAGGCAGGTGAGGGGCAGCCATGCATCGATGTCTCATTCCCCCTCTGCCTCTCCCTTCCCCTCTCTCTAAAAGTAATAATAATAATAAAAAAAAAAAATCTTAAAAAATAAAAATAAATAAATAAAACAAAAACAAAACCCCAAGGAGGTCCAGGTGCCTCTACGACAAGAAAGCCCCTGGACTCGGGAGGTGGCTTGTAAGAAAAGCTAACAAGGGGCGGCAGAGGGGCACTGAAAACAAAGAATCACTGTCGATTTCAAACGTCTATTCCCACAGGAGGACAGGAACCTCAAGTTGAGTGACAAGAGCCAGCAATGGACGTCCTCAGGGGCAAGGGGCCAGGGCTTAAATAAGGAGAGAGGTGAGACACCGTATTAGACACAATCACCACCCACAACAAAAAAAGCTATTTGCAATGTCTTAGCTCTGGGGTACAGAATGTAAATGCAGATATACAAACATACACGCTACTGCTTTTACTCGGCACAGAACTAGATTCATGCCTCACTGCGGCTGGGCCGCAGGGCCAGCTACGGCTATACCGTGGCCTGCGAGTCCTCGTCTGAACTCCGGCCGTCTGTGCTCTTCCCAAAGCCTTTCCACCTGTAGCCCACAAAGGTTGGGCTGATGGGTAAGTAGCTGAAGCATCTGTACTTTTTAATAATGTTCATGCCAAACGGCAAATCATAGGATTCCATGCCATCGAGCGACTTGCTCCCTTTGCCCACGCCCTTCTTCCATTTCCGGATCCCTCTTTCCTCTGGAGTACCTATGGAAGACACACACATCAAAACAATGGAATGGTTAGTTCAACGGTTCTACCAGGAACTGCGGGTCCAACTTGCTTGCTGTGCCATAGCTGGAAACTGTTGGGATGACAGCAGAGGACACCTGATGGCACTCGGCTGGCTACCCAGCTGCCCGGACCAGAGATGCAAGACTCGCTAACCCACCTTGTCCCCCTTGCTCCACCTTCAAATGATCTGATGCCTCTGCCTCCTTCCTGCCCTTCCACGTGACATGGATTCTCAATTTTTACCGCTGAGCTCTGGTCCAGGTCACATCATTGCTTTCTGGGGTCATTATGCCAGTTTCTAAACTAGTTGCCAAGTCTTCCATCTCATCACCTCCTCCCCCAAGTTGGTTCCTAAACACTGTGCAAACAACAAAACCCTCTCTCCAAAGTGCAAATCTAACCTTGCAAAATGAGCCCCAGGGTACTTGTAATACCACGTACAATGCTTCCATCAACTGGTTGTGGCAACCCCCCCATTCCAGACAAAACCAAGTCTTACACTCCTCTATTTTAGTGTACGTGCATGTGCGCACGCGTGTGCGTCTGTGGTTTGTATGAGTGTATTACACGCATCATGTATTCCCCACCTGTTGTGCTCCTGTGAGGATGCACCGCCAGTGTAACAACTCTGGGCTACATTGAACCCTGGCAGGTAAGTCAGAGAGAAAGATCTCTCAGCGGCTCCTGGACTTTATCTACTGATCTTCTTGGTGCAGAGGAGCACTGGCATCCAGCCTTTGCTGCAATCGGATGCCCAATAATATACTTCTGTGCCTGAGCCTGGGTGATGAGTTTGAGTCTACGCTGCATTATTTAAGATCCTCACTACCTCCTTACATCTAAAGCTATGACTCACCCACCCCCATTGGTGTTTCAGTAACAAAACTGACTTTAACTTCCACCTCCCTAACTCCTATGCCTTTCCTTCAATTAGGTCTGACTTAGGAGAAAAAGAGGGTGTTAGTTATTGATGGCCATAAATCTAACCCATTCTACCCCTTCTGCCAGACGTGTTGTTCATCCTGTTCCCCAGCAACCTCTTGATTGAGGTTTTGTGGAGGGGAAAATCTTAATAAAACCTTCAAGCTCAGGAATTGGCATCACCCTTCCTTCATGGCAGATGAGTCCAGCAGCCTATCTGTGGCATCTGACAATGGTACACAGCAGTCCCCTGCCGGAAGCTGGGAAGGCAACAGGACAAAGCCCACAACTCATCCTAGTCCATCACCCTGCTAAGAAATAAGAGCTATGGGTGTTGGAGAGATGCCTGACCTTGGTCACTCACCCATCTTGGCAGCAGCCCGTGCCCACCACACTCACTGACATTCACTTTTAGTTGGCTGGAGGCTGCCTGGGAAAGGACTCACTTAAAAGGCAGGCCCCCTAGGCAGGAGGAGTGCCAACGGCTGTTACCAGCTGGCTCAGGGAGGGTGTGAATGAGCCAATGAAACCAACTGCAGCACGCTGGGCAAGGCTGTGCAAGGAGGGTGGGCTGGCTGGCTGGCAGGCGCCCAAGGCACCCACTGCCATTTCACCACATGCAAGGAATTAACCTGCTTTCGCTAACAAGTAACTCAGCAAGGAGAAAAACAACCCAGTAAGTTTATTAGCAAAAAACTGAGTCCGAAAAGAAGGCTGGAACTGTCATC
The DNA here is from genome assembly GCA_004026585.1 of Noctilio leporinus. Taxonomy (NCBI): domain Eukaryota; kingdom Metazoa; phylum Chordata; class Mammalia; order Chiroptera; family Noctilionidae; genus Noctilio; species Noctilio leporinus. The sequence goes on along the minus strand of PVIW01013227.1, from coordinate 9,490 downwards.
TTAACCACTTTAGAAAAGACAGTTTTAACTAGTGGTGGCTTTGAACTGACTCCCTTTCCTTGCTTCCTGTTTACTTGGCAAAAAATGTAACCCATGTAAGCAATAAGTGTGTATGATAAGTAACACATACCTGGGATGGTGTTATCCAGAATAAAAGCCACACAGCCTCCTACAAACATTGCAGTTGTGAGAAGAACATTCAACACTTGATCAATTCCTGATATTCCTAAAAGAGAACACAAGAGACAGGGTCACTGCCAGCCAGGCCAGGCCTGCCCTGGTGTTGAAAAGGAGCCCTGGGGTGGGCAGCCAATGCAGTGCACAGACGTGTACGATCCTGTTGTGAATATGTAGTAATCCACTACAATGAATACCCAACAACCAAAGGAAAATGCCTAATAATGGTGCATAGTGAACTCACCTATAAAAAAATACAAAACCACTGGGGGATGTTGTTTGCATATAAAAAAATCAATATAAAAAATGGCTGTGTAAGGCAGAATAAAATTACAAAGTGACTAAGAAGACTGTGGTATCTGCAAACAAAGGTTTTTAAAACCCCAAGTTACTAATTTGTGCTTAGCTTTTAATTATAAACAACTGAATTTATAAAAATATCTTCACATGAATATGATATATAAAAATGTCAAAAGCAACCCTGGCTGGTTAGCACAGTGGATGATAAGGCGCTGGCCTGTGAACCCAAAGGTTGCTAGTTTGATTCCCCAGCCAGGGCGCATGGCCAGGTTGCAAGCCAGGTCTCTAGCCAGGTCTGTGGCTGGAGGCAGGTGAGAGGCAACGATACATTGATGCTTTTCTCCCTCTCTGCCCTTCTTCCTTCTTCTCTCTCTGGAAATAACTAAAAAAAAAAAAAAAAAAAAGTCAAAAATAGCAAGACTCTCCTTGCTATTAGAAGTTCACATGAGCTTTTTAGCCCTGGATGGTGACTCAGTGGATAGGCGCCGGCCTGTGAACCCAAAGATTGCTGGTTCGATTCCCAGCCAGGGCACATAACCAGGTTGCAAACCAGGTCTCCAGCCAGGTCCGTAGCTGGAGGCAGGTGAAAGGCAACCATACATTGATGTCTCTCTCCCTGCACTTCTCTCTCTAAAAAATAATGAATTTAAAAAAAAAAAAAAAGTTCACATAAGCTTTCTCTATTTAAAACATATAACCTAGTAATTCTACTTCTAGGTATATAAACCCCCTCACCACCCCCCTTAAAAAAAAGTTACTCAAACCAATATAGTCAATCCTCACAACTGGCAAATTCTGTACCTATGGATTTGCCTACACACTAAAATTTATTTGTGAACCCCAAACTGAACACTCACAGTGCTCTCAGTCACTCTAGGCCATGCACACAGCAGCGAAAATCCACGTCACCCAGCATGCAGGTTCCCAGGGGAGGTCAAACAAGGTGACACTCTGCCTTTTTGTTTCAGCTCACACTATCAACAAGTGTCCTTTTAGCAGTTCATTCAGCACCACTTTTTCTGAATTTGTGTTTTTGTGGGTGATTTCACTGATTAAAATGGCCCCCAAGTGTAGTGCTAAAGGGCTGTCTAGTGTTCCTAATTCCAAGAAGGGTATGGTGGGCCTCACAGAGAAAACAAGCCTGGTAGATAAGCTTCATTCAGGCATCAGTTACAGTGCTCCACTGTCTGCCCCAGCAGCAAGTCAGGAACACGACCACCACGAATGAGAACTGACTGTACTGAATGTATAAATAAACTTTGAATAAGTGTGTGTGTGTGTATATATATATATATATATATATATATATATATATGCATGTAAGTATATAATTTCTTGAAACTCTATAGACTTTGAAATACTTATTTTTCAAATAAGCTAGCTGATGTGGCTCAGTGGATAGAGCACCAGCCTGCGAACCAAAGGGCTGCTGGTTCAATTCCCAGCCAGGGCACAAGCCTGGGTTGTGGGCCAGGTCCCCAGTTGGAGGTGTAGGAGAAGCAACTGATGTATTTCTGGCACATTGATGTTTCTCTCCCTTTCTTTCTCCCTCCCTTCTTTTCTCTTTAAAAAGAAATAAAATCTTTAAAAATATTTTTAAATTGATTATACTGTACACCAATTTTCATAATGGCACTAGTCACATTAGTTGAAAAGGGGCAAACAACCCATATGTCCATTAATGAAGAAATGGATAAACCAAATACTGTATGTTCATACAATAGAGTATTACTTAGCTGTCAAAAGGAATGAAGTACTTGTGCATGCTATATCACAGATGAATCGTATAACCATTATGCTAAGTGAAAGAAGCCAGACACAAAAAGCCACACATTACAGGACTCCATTTATATGAACTATACAGAATAGGTAAATTCATAAAAACAGAAAGCAGACTGGTGGTTGCCAAGGGCTGAGAAAAGAGGAACAATCGGGAATAACTTAATGGTTTACAGAAATTTATTTTTGGGTGATGAGATTATTTTAATAACTAGACACAAGGATGTGGTTATACAACATTGTGAATGTACTAAAATGTCACTCAGCACTCAGTTTTAAAATGGTTAATTTTATTGTGTAAATCTCACCTCAAGAAATTGACCCTAATTCTACATGAATTGTCAGCAGCAATAGTTGTTTCTTAAGATTAATTCCCCTTTACTCATTTTTCAGGACATTGGAGAGTTAAAATTAATAGAGGGTGAGCCCTGGCTAGTAGCACAGTGGATAAGGTGCCAGCCTGCGAACCCAAAGGTCGCAGGTTCGATTCCCCAGCCAGGGCACATAACAAGGTTGCAAACCAGGTCTCCAGTCAGGTCTGTGGCTGGAGGCAGGTGAAAAGCAGCCATACATTGATGAAGAAAAAAAAAAAAAAAAAAAAATTAATAGGGGGAGTTTGAAAAGGTCAACCTTGAATTCAAAGTAGCTATACTCCCTGTAGAAAAAATAAGTATTTCAGATTGACTTTGGGGGGAATGGGTGGGTGGGGAGGGGGACAGAGGGGAGCAAAAAGGGGATGGATGTAATACAACAACAATAAAACTAAAAAAAAAAAAAAAGTATATTCTCCCCCACCCCAAAAAAAAAGAAAAAAAGAAAAAACAAGTATTTCAAAGTCTATAGAGTTTCAAGAAATTATACACTTTAATACTGCCTAATACTGCCTTTGTCTGAGAAATCCAAAGGTTTTCCACAAAGGCCTTCTCCCAAAGGAGAAGGTCCTGGTAGGGGAAAAGAAAGTGAGATCTTAACATACACGTTAGTTACATGTACACACACACCAGCTCATGAAGTGTAAAGGGTTTCCAGATAAACTGCAGCAAAGTGAGATTCCAATGAAATACACAGATGAACATTCAACAGGACAATCCCTGAAGTTCTAAATCCTCTCTGACAGGTGCTGAGCTGTCTGGAAACTGGCGGCTGCAGTTCTAAACACCCCCGCCACCAGGTTCAAGGCACATGTTTCCTACCTGTGACAAGAGGGTTCTGTCTGAGGTAACTGGGAAGGACGAGCCCAAAGAAGATCGAAAATCCAAGCACGAAGAGGTTCCGGGAAGAATTTAAATCAATGAACTGCAGGTTAGAGAGTCCAACAGCTGTGATCATTCCTGGAGAGAAAACACCGGACAGCAAGCTCCAATAACTCATGGATGAGCTCACAGATGACAGAGGACTCACAGCTGTCAAAGGGAGATTTCCTACAGCGTCCTTCCTCTGTCCCTTCAGAAACAAGTCAAAAGACCACAACCATGACAGGCCCACTGGCAGCAGGAGGGTGTCAGAATGGGACCACCTAGGTTGCTGGGTTTACTCAGGGGCATTAGCATTATACTGCTATACATTTGTAAGGCTGCCTTTAGACCAGGCAAAAAAGAACTAAGGATACTGGTTCCTCCTTGAAACCTCTATGCAAATATTTCTATTCAATTGAGAAACTCACCCAAATATCTGGTCCCTGATTACAACAGCTAAAGGGCACAGAGACCAGAGTCCCACTGTAAAAATGGTCTGTTTTAAATAGCCACATCCAGAAGGTAAGATGGGCCGAGTTAAATCACCAATTAAGAACCAATTTAAAAGATTCCATTTCATTTTTTTCCTAGACCAAATAGTCTTCCTTTGGTAGTACCTTCGACATAAATTCAACTCAAGGAGTGAGGTAGGGTTTTCTGTCTTGAAGGCCGATTCTTTTGCATTTTAAAATAGAAACTGTGACCTCTAATCTCACTGAAGAGATTCAGCAAAAATAAAACCATAATCCCTCTGAAAAATTAGCAAATGGGAAGGAAGAAAAGGAGGCTGGGAGGAAAATGGAACCTTACCGAAGAGAGTACAGAAGAGTGCGCCCAGCACAGGGTCCGGGAGGGAGGCGAAGAGGGCGCTGAACTTCCCGATCGTGCCCAGCGCGAGCATGAGGGCCGCCCCGAACTGTATCACCCGGCGGCTGCCGACCTGCGGGACACACCAGGGGCCATGCTCAGTTCCACACATTCTCCAGCCCCCTTGGGGCAAATGTGACACAGCCCTCATTCAAAATCTAGATTACTTTCACATTTTTTAGTTAAGATTAATCAATCACATTTCGTAATGAGGACTGATCTCAATGCACAATTCCTATAAATTGCTTTAAAGCACCAAGAGTAACAAGATTCTCACCACCTTTCCTCATTCCTGTTGGTCTCCTCCCCAAGCCCCTCCCTCAGCCTTGGCTGTCAGCTCAGTGTGGACCTGCCCTTGCACTCAGGCCCTGGGCTTCTGAAGCCCGAAGTCACCAGCGGGGATGACCTTCTAGTGCCTCAAATGCAAAATGCAAAAGGTACTTTTGCTCCGCTTCTCTTCTGGGTTTCTGGTATCACCCTTCACTCACCAAGCTGACCCACCCAAAGCACTTCAGCCTCAATACCTCCATCTTCCCTGTACCCCTAATCAGGCAAAACCCCCAAACATTTTTGGAACCTCCTCTCCTCGTGGTGTCTGTCCCATTAGAGGTGGCAAAATCTAGGGGACAAGGTGCAGAATTCCTGAGTCCCACTGCCTGGCTGGCAACCCCACTCCACCTCTACCCATGTGACCCAGTAAGCTGCTTAACCCCTGAGTTGCAGGGTCTTCAGTCTTGTAACTCTAAACCTTGTAGTTCTGCTTGGGAGATTAAATAAGAAGACATGTGTAAAATAGTTTAAATAGCACTTGGCACGCATCAGGCTATTTGACAGCCTCCCGCCTGGGCCCACTGCCTCTGGCCCTTCCTTGGTCCATCTATCCTGTAGTAGAAGGACTTTGCCATCACTGATTTGGGAGGTCAGTCCCCAACATAGGTCCTCTGCTGCCTGTGAATTAAAATATACTCCTCAGGCCCTTGCCAAGGAAGCCAAGCCCACCGGCGGCTCCCTGCCCTGCCCCATCACACTGGGGGCTTTCTGCCTGCCCCACAGGGTACCAAGCAGGACCAGGCTGTCTGTCGGAAACACCCTTTCCCACAACCCCCTGCTGGCTGGTTCCCAGGCACATCCTTCAAAACACTGCCCAAAAGCAACCTCCTCTGCAAAGCCTTCCTTGATTCCAAGGAAGCCCCACCCCGCCCCACCCATCCGCCCTCTCTGGGCTTCTGCAGCACCACTCATCACTTCAACGTGGTCTCAACTGCATCTGTTTAAACCGGACCCCTGCCTTCTAGAAGCGTCCATCTGGCCCACAGCACCCAGATAGGAGGTGGAGCTGGCACTGGATTAAAAAACCCTGCCCTCCAGCTTCTGCACTCTGTCCTCTGAGGACAGAGAAGAAGGTCCAGAGTGTCTGGGGGAGTGTTCACAGGGCTTAAGTCTGACTTACAGCGAGGAGACTGCTTACACTTACGTTAATTAAAGTGAAATAAAATTTAGGATCCAGTTCCTCTGTTGCACTTGTCTCAGGCACCTGTAGCTAGTGGCCCCCACCTGGGACCATACACATGCCACCACCGCACAGTGTTCTGCTGGGCGGGGCTGGTTCAGAGTGTCCCTCCAACAGCTTCTCTAGGGACCCAAGGACCAGCTGACTAGGAGTCAGTCGAATCTCACTTGCAAACTGCTGTGGGGTCAGAATCTGCCACAGCTCAGACTGGTGCCCAGGGTCCACTGTTTCCACCCACAGCTCCTCCTACACAGCCCCAAGTGCAGGGAAGCAGTGAATAAGATCAGGAAACTGGCGAATCCACTGAAAAATGACCTGTGCTTAACTGTATTACATAATAAGGAAGCCTTTCCCTCATAAATGGCTCATTTTTCACCACACATTTTTAAGGACTTACTATGTGACTAGCCCTTGTTAGATGGGGGAGTGGGGGGCAGATACAAAGATGAGTAAGTCACAAGCTTATGATGAAATTCTTGTACTTTTGTGATTATTACTCTGTGTGAGAGCCCAGTGGGGAAGGTCAAACTGAAGAGTTGAAGAGGGGTCCCAGAGACTGTCTTGAGGGGTAAGTAAGGGTTCACCGCAGGAAGGGCATCTAGGCAGAGGAAAGCACCCGTGCGAAGACCACCACCCAGCAGGGTCAGGCAGCCCTGGCAGGTGGGCAAGGAGAGGCCTAGGCTGGCCCCAGCGATACCTGAAACAATACATCCTGTGTGAAAACCAGGTCTGATTTGCCTTAGGTGCTGTCAAAACAAAGACAAACCTAAGGAGCAATGAGGCCATTCTTGAGCACAACAACTGTTAACTGAGGGCCTGTTATACATACCCTTACGTTCCAAACAAGCCCTAAAGCCCCTGCTGTCCGGTGCTGACACCTTGTCCCCTCGCCTGCTGCCCACCTCCCGGCTGAGCTGCCTGAACTCTGGCTCCGCTCCCAGGGCCACGGTTTCTGACTCTCTGAAGGCTTTCCAACAGTGTGAAATGCAAGAGGAGACATGACCTTCCTCTGGACACCATCAAGGAGATACTACAGCCGGAAACATGTTTACTCTTTAGAAATAAACTTATTCCTATTGAGGAATAAGATGAAGAAATACAACATTGTTACTAGAGTTGATCTGCTAAATTACTAAAGTCAAGTTGGTTGAAGCATGAGGAAATGACTCTATTGTTGTTCTAATTAGCCTGAGAACTTTAAGTTTTGAACTTTCCAGTCCTGTGTCACTGCCTGGATGTACGTCTGGACATACACCAGACCTCCAGGTAACCGTCTGATTACCCCCTGACATCCATTATCCTGACCATCGGGTGTGACTGCACTTCCTGGCATCTTAACTGTCCTGGACAAATCCTAAGACTAAGAATGCAGGACTGATCATTTTCAAGGCTGTACTTTTTATTGTAAGAACTTTTTTTTTTTTCCTTTTCTTCAGAATGCTTCTGGGTTTGCAGACTCTAAGACCCCAGAATAAATCTTTATCATTTATTTCTAGCCAAAGGCTCTGGACTCTTTTTGCGTTCATTTAACAGTTTCATATAGCTCACTGTGCACCCACCACATGCTGGACCTAAGTCCTCACAACTAGTTATTAATTCCGATGCCTTACATGCTATCTTATTGACAAGGCCATGGAGACTCTGAGAGACGATGTCACACTGGGAGAAAGTGATAGACCCAGGGCTGGGACCCAAAGCAGCCACCTCTCCCACATCTGCCCCTCTCTGTGGGACAGACGTTGGTACACACGTGCAGAGGAACCCTGCACATGCAATCTGACCCCTTAGAACTTTAGAACAGAGCACGGTAAGTAGCTTCAACTCCTGATAAAACACGTTAGAATTCCCACGAACTTGGAATGGCAGAGCATAACTGGATAAAGACAAGAAAATATTAAGAGTTGCTAGGAAATGGAGGCAGATTCTTTGCAAGAGCCATAGATCACCCTCTTCCCCTGTGCCCCAGAATTCTGAGACAACCGCCCAGACCAGAGCCATTAAGATAGAACTTTCTGCACTGATGGAAACATTGTGTCTGTGCTGTCCCATGGCAGCCACTAGGCACAAGTGACTGAGCTCCTGAAATGTGGCTAGGGTGAATGAGGAACTCAATTTTTTTGTTTTAACTAATTTAAAGTTTAATAGCAACATGTGGCTACTGACTACAATAGTGGACAGTTAACAGATCTAGCTCTAGACTTGTCAGATATCAGACCCTAGTTCTACTCAGGAAATTAACTTGTGCCCCATCCTTCAGCTGGACAAGAGGCAGAACTCAACTCTTTCTTCTTTCGGAACGAGATCTCCCACCAGCTGCATGACCCAGGCCACGGAGATATTTCTGCTGCAATTCCCACTTTCCCACCCAAGACAGCTGTGTGGATGGCTAGGTTATACCATCTACACTAGGCAATGAAGCCTGATTCCAAGAATGGGATGCAGCCTTTGCCTGGGAAAAGTGACCTGAAGGGATTCAGAAGGAAAATCAATTTAGCTCATTGAAAAGTGCTAGCGGGCTGCCTTTCAGAATAAGTTGGCACCACTCAAACTGTAATCAAGATAATTACTCCCCAGACCACCTCAGTCCTGTTGTAGAAGGAAACCTCCATGAGCAGCGCCATTTACTCCCTGGCGTGTTTCAAAGGGGTGCAGAAAGGGAGCTGGCTTATTAAACTGTCTTCCCCTAAGAGTCCCTCCATCTACAACAATTTCACGTTGACGTGATTTCAGATCAGTTATCTGTCTCCAGGTTCATGCGGCACCCGGGTTAAACAGCGAGTGGCTTATGCCCCATTTGGGTTCACACAAGGCACTCTGTGTGTTCAGTATCCAGTTCTCACCAAGAACAGCAACAGGACCAAGGGTGGGGAAGGGGGTCGCTGGAGGAGATGCCCAGCAGGCAGCGCTCACCTGTCCCCTGCCAGGAGGAACAGGAAGCAGGTGAGGCTAGACGGAGCTGGCACCACCAACTTACAGGAAAACCAACTTCAGGAATGCTATGAAGCTCATAGCAGTGTGTGTGCCCTGCCCCCTCTCACCTGGATTTACGGCCAACGTTAACCAAACTCAGCATCTGGTTTCTTGTTATCTGGCTACAGAATCTCAAACAGCTGCGGGGAGGGAAGGTTTCTAATTTCATGGAGGTGAAAGTTCTGGAAGGCTCCAGCTCACCCCCTCGATCTCAGACCCACGCAGGCTGTCCAGGACAGTGACCCCATTTTAATGGTCGCTCGCTGCACCACAGATACAAGGGCTGGAGGCCAAACTGCGTTACTGAAACCCTGGCAAACAGCACGCTTTGGTCCTATGCCAGTGATTTTCAACCAGTGTGTCACAAGATTATTAAAAGATGCAATATCTGATTATATTTAGTCAGGGACACTGATCTCTATTCCCTTAGATTGTCAAATTAAAAAATGACAACAGGCCCTGGCTGGTGGCACAGTGGATAAGGTACCGGCCTGAGAACCCGGTTCAATTCCCAGCCAGGGCACATGGCCAGGTCTCCAGCCAGGTCCTTAGCTGGAGTCAGGTGATAGACAGGCAACCACACATTGATATTGATGTCTTTCTCCCTCTCTTCCCCTCTCTCTAAAGATTTAAAAAAAAAAAAAAAAAAAAA
>PVIW01013226.1:0-28285 GCA_004026585.1 Noctilio leporinus | reverse complement strand
CCCTCCCCCCTGACCACTGAAGGCCTATTCACTGTATTCATATATTTGGTTCTGTTTTGCTTGTTGTTAGTTTTGTTCATTATTGTCCCATAATGGGTGAGATCATACGGTATTTGTCCTTCACTGACTGGCTTATTTCACTAAGCATAATACTCTCCAGTTCCATCCATGTTGTTGCAAAGGATATGACTTCCTTCTTTCTTTCTGCTGTATAGTATTCCATTGTGTAAATGTACCAAAGTTTTTTGATCCAATCATCCACTGATGGGCACTTAGGCTGTTTCCAGCACTTGGCTATTGTAAATAGTGCTGCTATGAACATAGGTGTACATAGGTTCTTATGAATTGGTGTGAAACACACTATTTAAGTCTCACTTGTTTTATACTTTAAATTGGGTTGAATGATTATATTCCACAAAGTGAGCCAATGAATGAATGTTCTGCATATTCATCAGATGACTGGTGTGTACAAAGTACTATGCTGGACACCTGAGAGAGTCAAAGATGGCCCATGCCCTCAATCTTGTGAAATTATGAAACCTATAGTTAGTCGCAATGTAGTGTTAGGTTAACCAAAATGTCATGTATGATGGCTCTAGTAGTGCTTAGTAGTCTTTAATGTCATTTGAAACAATTTTGTTGGATTGTATTATGACAGCTGTCCTATCAGCATGTATTTAAAAAGTCTTATCTGGTATGGCTCAGTGGATTGGCGTAGGAAAGGTCGCTGGTTCAGTTCCCCAGTCAGGGCACATAACCAGGTTGCAAGCCAAGTCTCCAACCGGGTCCTTAGCTGGAGGTAGGTGAAAGGCAACCATACATTGATGCTTCTTTCCCTTTCTTCCTCCCTCCCTGCCCTTCTCTCTGAAAATAATAAATAAAATCTTTTTAAAAATTGGTGAATTTTTATGCAGCCATTTAATATTGAAGATGGAAGAAAAAACCACAACTTTTTTGGTGAATTATGCTTTATTATTTCAAGAAAGGTAAAAATGCAACTGAAACACAAAAAAACAGTTTATCCAGTGTATGGAGAAGATTCTGTGACTGATTGAATGTGTCATACATGGTTTGGGAAGTTCCTTGGTACTATTGACATTTTAGCCAAATAATTCTTTGCTGTGGGGCTGTCTTTTGGATTGGAAAATGTTTTTAGCAGCACCCCTGGCCTCTACCTACTAGAAGCCAATAGTGGGAGGTAGCTGACATACTCAAAATATCCTAATTAATAAAATTATTGGTTAAAATGAAAAATGTGTCTCTTATTTAGAAAAAAAATGTAACAGACTTTTTGGCCAACCCAATAGAATATTATGAATGCTTCAAGCTAAATCTAAAGTGTAATAGGAAATCAAGAAGGTACCCCTTTCAGCTATAGCGGTTGAGAAAAACTTCATGGAAGAGGAGGTACTGGAGTCAAGTTTTGAAGGATGCATATATTGAGAGGGAGGGATGGAAGTAGTGAGGAGGAGAGGGAGGAAAGGAGAGAAGGAGAGAGGTATTGAGAGAGAGAGAAAATGAGAAAATTTAACCAATGGCGGGACTAGTATGAGTATAGGCTCAGAAGGAAGAACATTCAGGGTGTATTGGAGGAACCTTAAGTACTTCATGGGAGTGTGGGGAAGTTATAAAAAGATAAGTAATGAGAAATAAGGAGAAGAAATGAATTGGAAGTTGTAAACAAGTTTATATTCCTGACAAAAATGGTTAAAAGATTCCTCCAACAATTGGTTCTTTGTATGCCCATCAGTGTTCCTTCCCTACTTTTGTCCTACTCCAAACAAAACAAAAGAATAAACAATTAATTCCTTCATTCAACAAATATTTATTGAGTAATCCACTCTTTCTCAGGTGCTTTGCTAGTAGCATAAGCTATAAAGATAAACTAGACACAAGTTGCCCTAAAAAAACTCACATTCATAGTCTAGTGAGGAAGACAAGTCTTGATTAGAAAAGAGGTACAAACAAAGTACCCATTTTATTTCTTTCTAATGGGGCCACTTTGAAAAGGATGGTCTTGGCTACACTGGACTGATTGCCTGAGCTCTGTTTTTAGCTCTTGGTAGCAACTTCAGGATGTGTGGCATACCAGAAGAACAGCTGCATACTATATTCTGAAATGATGAAAGAGGTAGCTCTGTTTTTTCCAGATCCACAGAAGTGACTTTCACTGGGAAGGAGAGCCAAGCTCTTTTCCTCCTGGCTCATGATGTTGGGTACATTGTTCCATAGGCTTTAGAGAGGAAGTTTTAGATTTTCCTGCCTTTGTCCTAAAGAAGGGGGATACAGAGAAGGAAGGGATAAGGGGATAATAAACTGTAGAGTCATTTAATTTTTAAAAAGTATGGAACTTATCTATTGGTATTTCTTAGATATATCAAGCCATAATAATGATAGATAAAATTTATTGAGTGCTTACTTTGTGCCACATGCTATGATGAGGGCTTTAATATACAATACCCAATTTAACCTTAACCTACTCAGTCATCCTGAAAATTAGCTAATATTTATATTACCTTTTACAAATAAATAAGCTGAGGTTTAAAAAGATATAGTAACTTTCCCATGTCACATAGTTACAAATAGATAAAATGGAAGGTGTATTACATTGGGTTTTATATTTTATAGAAAAAGTTGAAGCCTGGAGAGACATGATTGGTCTATAAATACAGAGCAGAATGATGTCAGGGCCAGATTTGGAACCTATATCTCAATGTTATGACCCTTTAAAATTAAAAAAAATTATTTCATAATGAAAAATTTTAAATACATATCACTCAACTTCTCTAATTGCCTAATCATGACCTTATTTCATCTATACTCCCACCCACTTGCTCTATCATTAATTTTAAGCAAATATTAAACATCATGTTATTTCATCTGTAAATATACCAGAATGTTTCTCTAAAAGATGAGTCTTTTACTTAACATAATTATAATACCATTATCATACATAAAGTTAATAATAATTCCTTAATGCTACCAGCTATCTAGTCTGAGTTCAAATATCCATTTGTCTCCTAAGTGTTGTAATTTTTTCTTACCATTTGTTTGCTTGAATCAAGATACAAATAAGGTCCACACATTACAAGACGTTGATATATTATATGTTTTACTTTTTGAAATTTATAGCTTTACTACTCTTTTAAATTCTCATATAATTTAAATTGTTGAAAAAAGTAGTAGTTGTTTATCCTATAGAATTTCTTTTGGCTACTTCCAGTTAAAATGGAGGTATCGGTAGACATGCTTCACTTTCTTGCACAGCCATAAGACAGATCTCAACCTACTCAACAAAAACACCCGGAACTGCCAGAAAATTGAACTGCATGGAAGTCTAACAACCAAGAATTTAAAGAAACCATATTCATCCAGACAGGTAGGAGGGGCAGAGCCAGGGAGCCAGGGTGGAGGAGACAAGGTGTGGCAGTGGTGAGACAGCAGTGGCAGCAGCGGTTAGAATGGGCAGTCCCATACTTATATGTGGTGGATTGAGCAAACCCAGCCTCAGACTGCTGCGCAGCCCAGGGTTCCAGTATGGGGAAAATAAAGTCTTATAACTTCTGGCTGTAAAAACCAGAAGGGTTTGGGGTGGTGGAAGAAACTGCCTATCTCTCAGGAGAGTCAGTTCAAAGGGCCTGCATGGTCCCACCACTCTGGGAACCACCACCAGGGAACAGCTAGAGGGGTGCAAGTCATATATGGGAAGTAAGTGAAGTGGTTGGAAACAGGGCGAGTGCAAGCCTCCAGCAGATAGGTAGTTGCGTTGTCCTCTCTCCAATCCCTCTCACACACATAGAACCACAGAGAGGTGAAGCAGGTTGCCCCACCCTGGTGATCACTTAAGGCTCCACTCCATACTGTGTAACAGATGCTCCAACATAGGGAGTCAAAGCAGCTCTACTACACAGAAACAAACACAAGGAGGCCACCAGATTGAGGAAGCAAAGAATATGGCTTAAATGAAAGAATAGAACAAAAACCCAGAAAAAACTAAATGAAACAGAGATAGCCAGCTTATCAGATGCAGTGTTCAAAACCCTGGTGATAAGGATGCTTAGAGAACTCACTGAGTGTGGCAAAAGCATAAGGGAGGAAATGAAAACTATACAAAGTCTAATAGAGAAAAATCCACAGGGAACCAATAGTGAAGGGAAGGAAGACAGGGTTCAAATCAATTATTTGAAACATAAGAAAGAAATAAATAGTCAACCAGGACAGCAAAAAGAAAAAAGAATTTTTAAAAATGTGGAGAGAATAAGAAGACTCTGGGACATCTCCAGGAGTACTGATATCCAAATGTTAGGGGTGCCAGAAGAAAAAGAGAAAGAGCAGAATTTGAAAAGTTATTTCAGAATATAAGGAACAAAAACTTTCCTAATTTGGCAAAGAAAATAGACATACAAATCTAGGAATCTCTAGAGAGTCCCAAACAAGTTGGACCCAAAAACAACCACACCAAGACACATCATAATTAAAATGCCAATGGTTAAAGATAAAGAGAGACTCTTTTTTTTTTTTTTTTTTTTTAAAGGATTTTATTATTTTTAGAGAGAGGGGAAGGGAGAGAGACATCAATGTACGGTTGCCTTTCATTTGCCTCGAGCTACAGATCTGTCTGGAGACCTGGCTTGCAACCTGTTATGTGCTCTAGCTGGGAATCAAACTAGCGTCCTTTGGGTTCACAGGCCTTATTCACTATGTCACCAGCCAGGAAAGAGAGACTCTTAAAAGCAGCAAAAGAAAAGCAGAGTTACCTGTAAAGGAGTTTCCATAAGGCTCTCAGCTAATTTCTCAAAAGAAACTTTGTAGTCAAGAAAGGACTGGCAAGAAGTATTCAAAGTGATGAAAAACAAGGACCTACAATTAAGATGACTATCCAACAAAGCTATCACTTAGAATGGATGGGCAGATAAAGTACTTCCCAGACATAGTAAAGCTAAAGGAGTTCATCATCACCAAGCCATTATTACATGAAATGTTAAAGGGACTTATTTAAGAAAAACGAGTGAAGAATTTAGTCAAGGAGCTAGTATAAATGACCCATAGTCATGGACAACATGTGGGGATTACCTGTGGGAGAGGGGATCCGGAGGGTGGAGCAGGGGAAAGCAACGGGGGAGAAATGGGATAAATGTAATGCAACAATAATAAATTAAAAAAAAAAAAAGGAGATCAAAACTATGAACATTAAAATGACAACAAACTCACAACTATCAACAACTGAATCTGTAAGACAAAAAACGAACTACGCAAACAACTAGAACAGAACAGAATCATAGCTATGGAGATCATTTGGAGGGTTATCCTCTGGGAGTGGGAAGGGGAGAATGGAGGAAAAGGTACAGGGATTAAAAAGCATAATTGGTAGATACAAGATGGACAGGAGGAAATTAAGAATAGTATAGGAAATAGAGAAGCCAAAGAACTTACATGCATGACCCATGGACATGAACTAAGGTTGGGGGAAGATTGCTGGAGGGAAAGGGGGTACTGGGCAGAAAAGGCACAGGGAGAAAAATTGGGACAACTGTAATAGCATAATCAATAAAATATACTTAAATTTTCCCCTGCAATTTTGAATTTGCTGATTTTATTCCTATGGTGTATTTTAAGATATTTCTTCTGTATTTACTGTAAATTGATAGTTGGATATAGAGGCTTATGAGACTCATGTTTGATATATACTTTTTGCATGACTACTTTATAGATGACATTCTGTTGACAGGAGGCACACACTGCCTAGTTATCTTTTTGTGATGTTAGCAATCATTGATGCTTAATGCCTAGATAAATTAATTTAGTTGGGGTTGCAAGACCTTCCATTTCTGGCCATGATGAAGTATTAGGAAGAGAACTTATTCTCTCACCTTAAACAACTGAAGAAACCCAATAACATATAGAAAAACAACAGTTTTCAGACACTGGAAAATAGGCATTATAGCACTGTGATATCTAGAGGAAGGAAAGTGACAATGTCTGGCATCCAATGAAGAATTGCTGGACATTCAAAGCTACAGGATCATGTCCTCATAACATGGAAAATATTCAGTTATTAGAAACAGAATCCAGAAATGAGAGATCATAGAATTAATAATACAAAGATATTAAAACAGTATATAATACTGAGTACCCCCAGAATACCGCTGACTACTCCAGGAAGTACTGCGTTGCTTTCCTGAGCTGCTACCTGGGGGCCAGGCTGCTTCTACTAATCCATGCCTCACTCCCGATTCCCCTAATTAAAATTTGACCTACTTTGATTATGTCAGCTCATCTTAAAGGCTAATCCTTGGTAATCAATCCTAGTAGGTTCAAATGGCTTAATGTACAACATTAATAGGTTAATATTCACATTTAAAGGTCATCTATATGTATGCTTTAATTTATGTTTATTTAAGGTACAGTTCAAATAGAATCTTATTTATTCAATGATAATTTCTCTATGGTACCACAAGTCATATGTTGTGCTAGGTGCTAGGGTAGAATGAGAATCTAGCCCCTGCCCTCTGAGCCTCACAGATCTGAAAGGCAGACTTACAAAGAAACACAAGTTGGTATCACACAAATACAACAAAGAAGTTGCCAACAAAAGTTCAGAACACTCAGTGGGGAACAGCTAGCAGGAATTGGGGTACTCAAGAAAAGATCTTTGTGATGACTCTAAAAGAGAAAGAAGGGTAAAACAGTTTGAAAAGGTAAAGGGAATCTCAGACAAAGTAAAAACATGATCAAAAGCACAGAGATAACTACCAACATCAATTGCTATTTACTAAGTCTTTTCTATGTGTCAGGCACAAAGCTAGGTGCTTTGCATGCATCATATCATTTGACTCTCACCAAAATCTTTAAAATTGAGTATATTAGAGTATCCACCCTACAGATCAGGAAACTGAAGCTTGGGGAAGTTCTATAACTTATCCAAGGTTGTCTAATGTGTCAGAGCTGGGATCAGAATCAAGATCTGATTCCAAAGCCTAAACTTTTTTTTTTTTTTTTTTTTAATCCTCACCCAGGGACATTTTTCATTGCTTTTAAAGAAAAAAAGGGAGAGAGAAAGGTGGGAAGGGGAGGAGAAGGAAAGAGAAACGTCGATGTGAGAGAAAAACATCTGTTAGTTGCCTTCTCTTATGCTCCCTGACTGGTGATCAAACTTGTAACCTGGGTATGTGTGCTGACTGGGAATGGAACCCACCTTTCAATCTATGGTACAATCCCCCAACTGACTGAGCCATGCTGGCCAGAGCCAAAACCTAAACTCTTAATCCTTAAATTACTGAAGAAAACTTAGGTTCAGAATATGGCAGTATAAGAGCAAAGTAGTAACAGAGGAAAGGCAGGGAGGATTTGAAAAGGACATACTGTGAAAGGTTTTATGTGTTATATATCTGTGACATTGTTTTTTATCCACTTCTTTCCCCAGTCTCCTAACCCCTAAGCTAGAGGAATTTTACTTTTTCCCTTTAACTCCCAATCACTTGCTATATACAGTGTATCTCACATGCTTTTATAATTATGGACTTTCCTTGTTTTCCTCTGTTTACCACTAGGCAACAGAGTCTTCATTAAAGGCATTATCAGAGTGCCCTAGTCATTTGGTGAAATGTCTACTCAGTGAGTGAGTGAATGAGTGAATGAATGTATAAATGAATGAGTGAAACTAAAGGAATACCTTTGGTAGTACAAGTTTAGGCATTAGGCTTTACAATTCCTTTTTTTCCCTTTCACTCTTTCTTTCTTTGCTTTGCGATTCTATATATATAAAAAATATGGTTCTCTTGCAGAAATTAAAGTTCTCAGATTAATTTTAGGTCATTCCTATATGTCATTTGGTAAAACATATAACCATAGCATTGCTCCTCCGGTTTCAGTGATCATGATATCATATGGCACAAGCCAACTGGTCTTCCCATCAAAATTTGTAAGAAAATTTGGGCTGATCCACAGATATGAGCTCTAACCCAGGGACAAAGCAGAGATCCCAGCAGTTCTTGCTTATTTCTGGAGTCGTGGCTCCCTTACCTGAGATTCATTTGGTCACTGTTTAGCTTTAAATGTCTTGAGCTCTGATAGGTAAACTGGAGTTGGGTAGCAGAGGGAGGGAGAGCAACTGGAGAGGCCTACAGATGTTAACGAAGAATGTGCAGATGCCCTGGCTGGTGGCACAGTGGATAAGGCGCCGGCCTGCGAACCCAAAAGTCTCTGGTTCAATTCTCAGCCAGGACAACATAACTAGGTTGCAAGCCAGGTCTCCAGTCAGGTCCGAAGCTGGAGGCAGGTGAAAGGCAACCATACATTGATGTTTCTCTCCCCCTCTCCTTTCCCCTCTCTCTGAAAAGTAATAAATAAAGAAATCTTTTTAAAAATGTGCAGATCAGGGGAGCAGGAATCCAGGATTATCCGGATGCCTTTTTCTATAAACATGCAGCCTGATTGTGGCCAGTGGCCAGTTGTGTCCAGAGAAGAAATTGAGCATTCCTCCTTAAGACTTCCTCTCAATTCCTACACCCAGAGCATACCTAAACCGGTTTCATCCCCACCCCCAGTGAAGTGCAGTGGATTGTCTGGTTTAGAGTCAGGAGATGTGGGTTCCAACCCCTACTGCCCGTTACTGTGTGACCTTAGGCAAATCACATAGTCTGTCTGAGCTTTGGTTTCCTTTATGATAATGTGTAGTTATACCTCCTTCTTGCCACTTCACAGTTACTGGAAGAATGAAATGAGAAAATGGGGTTGACAGTGCTTTGTGAATTACCAAGCTTTGTGTAACAGTAAGGGTGAAGGAGGATATGGTCTCCTGACAGGGTTTTAGACTGGGGGAACCAGATGAAGTAAACCCTTCTTTCTGAGCTGCCCAGTGGGCCACAAGGTGGCAGCAGGATCCTATTTTTACTCCTGTTTTTAAACTGGGGGAAAAGTGCTGCTTGGTTAACATTATGTGGATTTTATGTTAACACTGTGGACAGATTTCTTAGATTATTTGGTATCAATCAGGTAATTAAAAAGTCACAGATATTATTTCCTATTTTATAATTCTCAGAGTTTTAGTCAGAAATAAAGCCTCTCTCTCATATTTCATTTGTCATTTGATCAAAACATATACCAAGACCTTTGGGATTAAAGTTTGTCTTTAAAAAAATTTTTTGTTCTATTTCTGCAAAGGTGAAGAGGATTTACTTCTTTACCACTACCTACATTTCTCCACCAAATTCTTCAACTCCGTATTAAATAATTTCTCAAAAGGTTCACATTTTTAAATCAGAATCCCAGGGCACTTCCCACTGTTGAAATTGACAAGCCATGGCAGGTTTCAGTTAATGGCTGTAAACCTGTTCTAGGCTTTGGGCTTTTACACCGCTGTTGTCCTCCTGGGATCTCATTGCTGTGGACTCCAAATTTACTTTAACTTTTACCCTTGAGTGAGAGCTCTGATGGACCTGGAAAACTATCTAACTCAACCCCTTATTTTACAGAAGAGGAAACTGAGGCACAGAGAAGAGAAATAATTTTTCCAAGATTAAACAGTTCATTCAAGAGTTAAGACTTCAATCCAGGTTTCTTCCTGTGGTTCCATCCCTTTGCAAATGTATTTTCAGGGTAGTTTTGGAGGCTTAAAGCAGCTTTGTGTCTTCTAATAATGAGAATTTTTAAGCCTTTCTAAGGCAGAGATGCAGGAGACCATCTCTGTGGCACATATTTGAAAAGGTCTTTTGAAGAAATATTGCTAGAAGCACCTGATTAGGAATCCCCAAGTATCTGAACTGGAGGCTTTAGGAACTCTCAGGTATGCATGCTAGAAGAATTACAACAGGCCAATGCCCCAGGAGAGTTAAGAAATTGTTTTAAGGGAAGTCTTGCAGCATGTGAGCTTTTGTGTTCGGCTTGCCCTCCCAATTATATTCTCAGAGGCACAGGTTAAAATGAGGCCATTCTTAGTATCTGTGGTTTATGGCAGAGGAGAGCAGGAATGAGGGAAGCCAGACTTAAACATTTGCTATCTTGTACAGGATGTTCTCCATATAGAGAGACCCACATAAAGGTGGCAGACTGGTAGAATAAAGGAATATGGAGTTGAGAATTCAACAAATACTGGTGCAAAGCCTGCCTTAATTACTTAACCTTATGGGCAATTTTCATTAAGTCTCAATTTACTTATCTATAAAATGGGCATAATAATATCTATCTTATTAGCTATATAACTTTGGACAAGTTATTTAACCTTCATGTACCTTGATTATATTTTCTATGAAATGAGGATAATACTAAAATGAAAAGCCTTACTTTCATAGTTTTTATAGTGATTAATGTTACTACCAAGAACCATACATGGCACATAATAAGCACTTGGAAAGTATTAGTTATTATTGTTATTATTACTACCACCATATATGTAGGGTTGTTTTGAGGATTAAATGAGACAGTAATATGTAAATTTTTCAAAGAGAAGGGGCACTCAATAAAGTGATATTTATTTTTATTAAATGTAATTAATAATCAATAGTTTAAATAGTATTCACAGTAAATGAACCTGCTTACTTATGAACTTGGTACAGGAGTATTATTTTGTCATTTTTTTCATGTGTATTCTTATTTGAGGATAACCTTGGATTTTTTTGAATTTTAGATCCAATTTCTTTTTGGTAATCTAAAGGCAGTAATAATGATTAACATTTATTGAGCCCTCACCATGTGCCAGACCCTGCGTTTTTTATGGGAGTATATTGTCTAAGAAGGATTCAGGAACTTGTGTTCATGTCTGTGTAGTTGGCAAGTGATAAAACTGGTATTTGAATTCAAGCAGTCTGATACCAGAGTCTGCTTTCTCAACTATTAAAAAAAAAATTTATTATTGTATTATATTTGTCCCATTTTCCTCATTGCTCTGCTCTGTTCCACCCACCCCATCTTCTCTCCCACAGTCAATCCCCACATGTTGTCCATGTCCATGGGTCATTTATACTAATTCCTTGACTAAATTCTTCCCCTTCTTTGTCCTTTTCTCCCTCTCCCTTCCCTTCTGGTCACTGTTAGTCTGTTCCTTATTTCTGTGCCTCTGGTTCTATTTTGCTTGTTTGTCTGTTTTACTTATTAGTCTCCTGTATTGGGTGAGAGTATATGCCTGGCTTATTTCACTAAGCATAATACTCTCCAGTTCCATCCATGCTGTTGCAAAAGGTAAAAATTCCTTTTTTCTTTCTGTTGCATAGTACTCCATTGTGTAAATGTACCACAGTTTTTTTTTTTTTATCCATTCATCTGCCGAAGGACTCATAGTTTGTTTTTAGCATTTGGCCATAGTAAATAGCACTGCTATGAACATGGGGGTGCATAGGTTCTTCTGAATTGGTGTTTCAGAATTCAGAAACACCAGGATTCTGATTCAAAATCCTGAAGAATTCAGGATTCTTCGGGTATAATCCTAGCAGTGGAACCACTGGATCAAAAGTAGTTCTATTTTTAGTTTTTTGGGGAAATTCCATACTGTTTTCCATAGTGGTTGCACCAGTCTGCGTTCCCACCAATAGTGCACCAGGGTTCACTTTCCTCCACATCCTTGCCAGCACTTGTTGTTTGTTGATTTGTTAATGATGGCTAGCCATTCTGACAGGTGTGAGGTGATATCTCATTGTGGTTTTGATTTGCATCACTGATGGCTAGTGATGTTGAGAATTCTTTCATATGCCTATGGACCTTTTGTATGTTCTCCTCGAGGAAGTGTCTGTTCAGGTCCTTTATGCATTTTTTAATAGGGTTGTCTGTTTTCCTGATGTTGAGTCATATAAGTTCTTTATATATTTTGGAGATCAAACCCTTGTCTAAGGTATCATTGGCAAATATGTTTTCCCGTATGGTTGGTTTCCTTTTAATTTTGCTGATGTTTTCTTTAGCTGAGCAGAAACTTTCTAGTTTGATATAGTCCCATTTGTTTATTTGTTCCTTTATTTCCCTTGCCCTAGGAGAAGTGTCAGTGAAAATACTGCTGTGAGATATCTGCAATTTTACTTCCTATGTTTTTCTCTAGGACTTTTATGGTGGCATGGCTAATGTTTAAATCCTTTATCCATCTTGAGTTTATTCTGGTGTATGGTATAAGTTGGTGGTCTGGTTTTATTTTTTTGGCATGTACTTGTCCAGTTCTCCCAACACCACTTGTTGAAGAGGCTATTTGCACTCTATTTCACATTCCTTCCCCCTTTGTTGAATATTAATTGACCATAGAGACCTGGGTTTATTTCTGGGCTCTCTATTCTGTCTCATTGATATATATGTCTATTATTATACCAGTACCAGACTGTTTTTTTGTTTTCTTTTTTATTTTAAGGTTTTAGTTATTACTTTTAGAGAGAGGGGTAGGAAGAGAGGCAGAGAGGGAGCGAGACATCAATGTATGGCTGCCTTTCACCTGCCTTCAGCCACAGACCTGGCTGGAGACCCAGCTTGCAACCTGATTGTGTTGCCCTGGCTAGGAATTGAACCAGTGACCTGTGGGTCCGCAGGCCAGCACCTTATCCACTGAGCCACCAGCCAGGGCCTTGTACCAGACTGTTTTGACTATAGTGGCCTTATAATATAGTTTGATATTGGTATTATGATTCTGCCTACTTTGTTCTTCCTTCTCAAGATTGCTGTGGCTATTCAGGGTTGTTTTTGGCTCCATATAAATTTTTGAAATATTTGTTTTAGATCTGTGAAATATGGTGTTGGTATTTTAATAGGGAATGTGTGGAATCTATACATTGCTTTGGGTAGTATGGACATTTTAATGATGTTAATTCTTTCCATCCACAAACTTAGTATATGCTTCCATTTATTTGTATCTTCCTTAATTTCTTTCTTCAGTGTTCTGTAGTTTTCCAAGTACAGGCCTTTTACCTCCTTGGGTGAGTTTATTCCTAGGTACTTTATTTTTCTTGTTGCTATGGTAAATGGGATTTTTTTTCTAGTTTCTCTCTCTGATGTTTCATTGTTAGTACACAAAGATGCCTTCAATTTCTGAATATTGACTTTGTATCCAGCTATTCTGATAAATTCACTTATTAGGTCAAATAGTTTTTTTGGTGGAGTTTATAGGGTTTTCTATACACACTATCATGTCACCTGCAAATAATGAGAGTCTTACTTTTTCCTTTCCAGTTTGGATGCCTTTGATTCCTTTTTCTTGTCTGATCGCTGTCTAGAACTTCCAAAACTATGAATAGAAATTGAGAGAGTGAACACCTTTGTCTTGTTCCTGATCTTAGGGAGAAAGCTTTTCGTTTTTGCCCATTAAGTATGATGTTGGCTGCAGGTCTCTTGTGTATGACCTTTATTATGTTGAGGTATGCTCCCTCTATTCCAACTTTGCTGAGTGTTTTTTATCATAAATGGGTGCTGTACTTAAACAAATGCTTTTTTAGCATCTATTGATATGATCTCATATAGTTTTTGTCTTTCATTTTGTTTATGTGATATATTACATTTATTTATTTGCAAATATTATACCATTCTTGCATCCCTGGGATGAATCCCACTTGATCACGGTGTATGATCTTTTCAATGTATTACTGGATCCAATATGCCAATATTTTGTTGAAGATTTTAGCATCTATATTCATCAGTGATATTTGCTTATATTTTTCTTTCTTTGTTGTGTCTTGACCTGGTTTTGGGATTAGAATAATACTGGCCTCATAGAAACAGTTTGGGAGTCTTCCCTTTTCTTGGATTTTTTGGAGTAGATTGAGAAGGATAGGAGGTAGTCTTCCCTAAATATTTGGTATAATTTGCCTGTGTAGCTATCTGGTCTGGGGCTTTTGTATGCCGGGATTTTTTTGATTACTGCTTCAATTTCACTGGTTTTTATTGGTTTATTCAGACTTTCTGCTTCTTCTTGATTCAGTTTTAGAAGATTATATGTTTCCAGAAATTTGTCCATTTCACCTTGGTTGTCAAATTTCTTGTCTTATAATTGTTTGTAGTAATTTCTTACAATCCTTTGTCTTTCCATGGTGTTGGTTGTGATTTCCCCTCTTTTGTTTCTGATTTTATTTATTTGGGTCCTCTTTTTTTTTCTTGATGGACAGGTCAATTTTGTTTATCTATTCAAAGAACCAGCTGCTGGATTTATTGATCCTTTGGATTGTTCTTTTGGTCTCTGTGTCATTTAATTCGGCTCTGATCTTGATTATTTCCTTCCTTCTACTTGCTCTAGGCTTTGTTTATTGTTGTTCCTTTAGTTCTTGTAGCTGTAGGGTTAGGTTGTTTGAGATTCTTCTATCCTTTTTAGGTAGGTCTGTCTTGCTATGAACTTCCCTCTCAGGACTGCTTTTGCTGTGTCCCATAGGTTTTGGGCTATTGTGTGTTCACTTTAACTTGTTTCCAGAAACTTTTTTGATTCCTTCCTTGATCTCATTGTTAACCCACTCATTATTTAATAGCATATTATTCAGTCTCCGTGATTTTGAGTATTTTGTATTTTTTCCCTTGGTTTTTTTTTTTTTTTTTTTTTTCCCTAGTTTCCAGCCATTGTGATCTGAGAAGATGCTTGATATAATTTCATTTTTTAAAAAATTTGTGAAGGCTTGTTTTGTGTCTTACCATGTGTTCTATCTTTGAGAATGTTCCATGTGCATTTGAAAAGAATGTTTATTTTACTTCCTTGGGTTGAAAAGTTCTGTATATGTCAATTAAGTCCATTTGATCTAAAATGTTATTCAATGCCACAATATCCTTGGTGTTTCTTTGCTTGGAAGATCCGTCCATTGTTGATAATGGGCTGTTAAAATTTCTTACCGTGTGTTGCTCTTGATATCTTTCTTGAAATCCTCCAAGATTTTCTTTACATATTTGGTGCTCCTATGTTGGGTGTGTATATGTTTACAAGGGTTATATCTTCTTGATGGATTGTTCCCCTAAATATTATGAAATGTCCTCTTTTGTTTCTTTTTATGGCCTTCATTGTAAAATCTGTTTTGCCTGATACAAGTATTGCTACTCAGCTTTTTTTTTTTTTTCATGTCCATTTGCTTGAAGTATACTTTTCCATCCCTTCACTTTCAGTCTGTGCCAATTCTTTGTTCTGACGTAGGTCTCTTATATAGACAGCATGTATGTGGGTCATGTTTTCTTATCCATTCAGCTACCCTGTATCTTTTGATTGGTGCATTTAATCCATTTACATTAAGGTTATTATTGATAGGTACTTACTTGTTATCATTTTTTTTCCCCTTTGTACCTGTGTTTCTCTCTGTCTTTCTCTGTTTCTTTGTCGTCTTAAAGCAGATCATTTAGCATCTTTTACAATGCTGGTTTGGTGGAGATGTATTCTTTTAGCCTTCTTTTGTCTGAGGAACTCCTTATTTCACCTTCCATTTTGAATGAGGGCCTTGCTGGATAGAGTAGCCTTGGTTGCAGGCCTTTGTTTTTCATTGCCTAGAATATTTTTTTGCTATTCCTTTCTGGCTTGTAGTGCTTCTGTTGAGAAAGCAGCTTATAACCTTATCAGAGCCCCCTTGTATATTATTAGTTATTTCTTGCTGCTTTTAGGATTCTGTCTTTGTCTTTGAAATTTACCATTTTGATTATGATGTGTCTTGGAGTGGACCTGTTTGGGTTCATCTTCATTGGTATGTTTTGTGCTTCCTGAACTTGCATGACTTTTTCTCTTATCAGGTTAGGGAAGTTTCCTGTCATTACTTTTTCAAACAGGTTTTCTATCTCTTGCTCCTCTTCTTTTCCTTCTGGTATCCCTATGATATGGATATTATGCTTCATGTTGTCTTGTAGCTCTCTTAAAACCTCTTCATTCTTTTTCAGTCCTTTTTCATTTCATTGCATTGTCTGGAAATTTTTTTCTACATTGTCCTCCAGCTTGCTGATCTAGTCCTCTGCTTCAGATAGCCTGCTTTTGATCCCTTTTACTGTATTCTTCAATTCAGAAATGGTATTCTTCATTTCCTCCTGGATCTTATTGATAGTTTCTATGCCCTTTTTAATACTAGTATAGT
The DNA here is from genome assembly GCA_004026585.1 of Noctilio leporinus. Classification (NCBI taxonomy): domain Eukaryota; kingdom Metazoa; phylum Chordata; class Mammalia; order Chiroptera; family Noctilionidae; genus Noctilio; species Noctilio leporinus. The sequence goes on along the minus strand of PVIW01013226.1, from coordinate 12,299 downwards.
TCTCAGAAAGTTCCTTGTAGCTTCCCTGGAGTTCTTCGTAGTTCCCCTGGAATTCTTTATAGTTTTCTTTGAGCTTGCTGAGCTCGTTGAACTTCTCTATAATCATTATTCTGAATTACATGTCTCATAGGTTGCTTGCCTCTGTTTCATTTAGCACTCTTTCTGGGGATTCCTCCTTTCCTTTGGATGGGGGTTTGTTTCTTTGTCTCCCCATTTTAGGTGACTTCTTGTTCGTTTCCACTTTTTAGACTGATCTGCTTTGACTTCTTGTCTTTGTGGTGTGATCTTCTATTATAGGTGACTTGTGGGATTCAGTGGTACAGTCAGTCTCCTCCATCTCCTGAACTTGATGCTCTTAGTATGCCCTTTATGCTGTTTAGTTGGGCTGTTTAGTTGCACTGGGTTTTGGATGTTGTGTTGCTCTTTGGTGGATCCTTTCCTCTGGCTAGCCGACTATCACTCTGCCCACCACATCTTGTATCCTGTTGTAGAGGTGCACTTTCTTTTTTCTCAATTATTTTTTACTATTTTTTCCTGACTTAAAAAAATGTTTACCATAATGGGATTCCAGTCCTTAGCAATATAATTGTAGTGTCTGGAGTCAAAGGTATTTAAGAATTCATAATGGATTTATAATATATGTCAGGCACAATAAAAAAGTATTCAAAACCTTTGACCTGACAAATCCACCTTTAGGATTCCTTCCTAAGGAAATAATCCAAAATACAGTCAAAATTTTATCATAGTGTCATTTATAGTATGGGGAAATTGAAAGCAATCTAAACATCTGCCACAGAAATCAATAGTAAGATATTACATATCTACTTGATGAATTATTATTCAGCTTTTAGTAATCGTAAACAGTAATGTTGGTTTTGTAAGAAAAAATGATGCTATATGTGAATCCATTAAGAGATAAATAAATGTTTTATTTTTCCTTCTTGAATACCAATCTTTAATTTCTTCAGTTTGATAAGATTAATAGGACAAAGGGATTATCAGTCCTCTTATGTATTAATATTTGAATAATTTGAGTAATTTAAAGGTTGAATCTTCTCAGGCTGACAGAATTCTCTAGTTAATTAATCTTTTCTTCACTCAGCAAGAAAATCTAGTCCGATGCTGGACATTCAGGTAGAGTCAAAGATGTAAAGGTCTGATTCTGCAGGTGAGGTACTAACAGTTTTCTCAGGGAGAGGCTGACAGAATACCAACATGTAGAATTAGAGAAGGGGTGGACAGCAGGAATAGGTGACTTTCTGTTCATGTACTGAAGGGTCCAAGGACTGGGGACTCAGGGCTGTGTGAATCAGAGCTGCTATGGAAAGGTTCTTGAGGGGAGGTGAGTCTTAGACTAGAACTTGAAGGAAATTATGGATCAAAATTGGTTCCTTTCCAGACCGGGGGAAGAGCACTATTAGCAAAGGCCCAGAGACTGCAGTGGCCATATGTTGTGGACAAAGTAAATGGCTGTCTTAGTTGGACTGGAAGAGCTACCTTGGGAAGAATAAGAGATGAATTTTTCTTTGCTTTTTAAAAATATAAGGTCATTAAAACACACATAATGGCTGATAATCTTGATCCTGGCTTTCTGGCTCAGACTCAAAGATAGTGAATTTTACTTTCAGATATCTTTCTTGATCACTTTTAAAACTGTATGTTTGAGGTAGGTGCTGTGCCAAAAAAGGTAAGGGTCAGGACAAAAAGAAATAATGTAAGATGGAAGAAGCCTTTTCATTGTTTTGGGAAGAAGCTATAAAGGAATGCTTTTTGTAAATTAATTAGTAGCTTCTAAGAGCACAAAAGTTGGGGTCACTTTGAGTAAACATGCTCACGAGAAGAATCAAGGTTAAGGGCTTATTAGAAAACCAGTCATCCCAAGAACTTTAGAAAATGAAAAATAGTAGAATGATGGTTAGATAATGATAGAATGATAATTATTTTAATTTAGAAAATGAACCACCCTGGCTGGTGGCTCAGTGGAGTGGCACCAGCCTGTGAACTCAAAGGTTGCTAGTTCAATTCCCAGTCAGGCCACATAACCAGGTTGCAAGCCAGGTCCCCAGCCAGGTCCATAGCTGGAGGTAGGTGAAAGGCAACCATACATTGATGCTTCTGTCCCTTTCTCCCTCCCCTCACTGCCCTTCTCTCTAAACATAATGAATAAAATCTTACCAAAAAAAAAAAAAAAAAAAGAAAGAAAGAAAGAAAGAAAGAAAAGAAAATGAAGAATGATATTTACAAGGAATTATAAATCACTTTAAGATCCTTTGTAAAGGCTAGAAGCTGACTCATATCAATCAAGATACCAATAAATTTAGGTCCATTGTGGTAGAGACTTCTGGTGCTCACCTGTATTTAACTTTCTTCTTCTGGGCACACTGGAGGATTGTATTTCAGCCCTTGCATTTAGATATGGGCATATGAATAATTCTGGCCAATGTGCTGTGAATGGAAGTGCTTTGCATGTCATGTGTAGGCCAAAACATTTAATTGCTGGTATGAGACTTCAGCTCTCCCTGTCCTTGCCTTGGTGATGGAAAAAGTCATGTATTCTAGATGGTGCAACCACAAGATAATGGAGCCTTACTACCTTGAGTTCATGAGTAATTAAATGGAGCAGACTTCCCCTAATCCCAGACCCTGATTTGAGAGATGTGTTATTGTTTGTTACCATAGCACACACCAGCCTATCCCGACAAATAACATATACATTATGCTCATGTCTCTCCTTTTTTGGGACTTAAAATAAGCTTATAGTCACTTCTAGGAAGTGGAGTGAATGAACTGTAGAGGTAGATTTGGGAGGAAGGAGAGAAGTGAGAGTGTGGATTTAGCTGGCAGTAGTGGCTATACAGTAGAATTATTTGAAGGTATATGTCATGAAGAACAGGGGGAAGAACAAGGATAAACAGATATCTGTACAGTTTGTTCATCAGCTCTGTGGTGTCATAGTCTATGAGTATCTGAGGGGTGGGGTTGTGTGCTACAAATACTATCTGTACAGATTTCCCCATGTCCACCCCGTGACCTACCCTCAGTGAAGGCTATGAGTGGTGACTGAGCAGACAGAAAATTGATCTGAAAAGGTTGTCAGTAAAATACATGTATGATCAGATGCAATTCTGATGGCTCTGACTCTAGTTGTTCCTGGAATTACTTCGAAGTCAACTCATCCAGTTCTATTTCATGTGAAGTGTCTGTATGAACTTGAGAATCTTCAATTGGTAGTCACTAAAGTCAGCTCTGTAGGGAGTAAATATTGTCATAATGTAATTTACTACAAAAATATTTCTCAACAGCAGTCAGAAGCAGCCTTCTTGATTTAGTTCTACCACTAACTTTGTGATGGATAGCAAGTCATTTTCTTCCTCTGAACCTTGGTTCTCTCTTTCAGCTGTTCTAGCCCGAATACTCTAAATTTCTGAAATGAGAAGATGTTGAAGAACATTCCTAATTTGGGGGTTGAGGATTCTAGGGGAAGAGAGAGAAGAGACTTAATTCGGATTCATGCTTTACCTTTTGGTTCCTCTCACTGTCAGAGACTAACCTGGTTCCTTTCGCCAGAGGGTGGTGATAATGCAGTGTGTATATGAAATAGCTTTAAAGTTTCCTCCCTGAAGGCTGTGAGTGCCTTGAGAGCCAGGTTTCAATATGTCCTGTGTCTGGCATATTTCTTGCCACCAGAGTATATGCTTAATAAATGTTTGCTGACCTGAATTGGAGTGAATGCTTGGTGTTTTTCTTTTTTTTAATACTACAGGTTTATTGATATATACTGACATATAATAAACTGCACATATTTGAAGAATGCAATTTGAAAAGTTTTGGCACTTGTGAAGCTATTGCCACAGGCAAGATAATTATTATCCCCCAATGTTTTCTCATGTTCCTGTATAATACTTCCTTTCTGCCTCTCCCACTATCTGTGGACAACCATTGATTTGCTCTCTGTCACTGTAGATTCGTTTGTATTCTCTAGAATTTCATATAAATGGCATGCCATATGAACTTGTTTTTTTGAAGGGTGGCTGGCATCTTTTATTCAGCATATTTGAAGTTTATTCATGTTATAACCTATATCAAGGGTTCTTTTGCTTTTATTTCTGAGTACATCAAGGGTTCTTTTGCTTTTGTTCCTGAGTTCATTATATAAATATACCATTGTTTGTTTATTCATTCACTTGGTGATGGACATTGAGTTGTTTCTGGATTTTTATCTATTACACATAAAATTGCTGTGAACATTCATGTACAAGCCTTGATATGGGCATATGCTTTTGTTTCTATTAGGTGAACACCTAGGAGTAGAACAGCTGGATCGCAAAGTAGCTGTCTGGTCCTGGCTTGTGGTATAGTGGATAAAGGCACTGGCCTGCAAACCAAAGGTTGTTGGTTCAATTCCCAGCCAGGGCACATAACCAGGTTGCAAGCCAGGTCTCCAGCCAGGTCTCCGGCCATAGCTGGAGGCAGGTGAAAGGCAACCGTACATTGATTGATGTGATGTTTTTCTCCCTCTCTGCCTCCCTCCCTCCCCCTCTCTAAAAATAATAAATAAAATCTTTTTAAAAAAAAGTAGTAGCTGTCTGTTTAACTTTTAAGGAAAGAGCAAACTGTTTTCTAAACTAGTTGTACCATTTTAGATTCCACCAGCGGATTATGAGGGTTTTCATTTCCACTACCTCCTTGTTGACTCTTGGTATGCATCAGTCTTTTTAATTTTAGCCATTCTAACAGATGTGTACTAGTTAGTACATATCTTGTGATCTTCATTTAGATTTCCCTAATAGCTAATGAGATTGAGCATCTTTTCATGCATTTATTTATCATCTCTATGTCTTCTTAGGTGAAATGTTGGTTCAGTTTTTTTTTTTTTTTTTTTTTTTTTTTTAGATTTTATTTATGATTTTTAGAGAGGGGAAGGGAGAGAGGCAGAGAGGGAGAGAGACATCAATGTATGGTTGCCTTTCACCTGCCTCCAGCTATAGACCTGGCTGGAGACCTGGCTGGAGACCTGGCTTGCAACCTGGTTATGTGCCCTGGCTGGGGAATCGAACCTGCAACCTTTGGGTTCGCAGGCCAGTGCCTTAACCACTGTGCTACCAGCCAGGGCCTATTTTCTTATTAGTTCTTGAGATTTCATGAGCAGAAGTTTTAAATTTTGATGAGGTCCAGTTTATCCATTTGTTTGTAAAGGATCATGGTTTTGGTGTTTTATGTAAGAAATCTTTGTCTGACTCAAAATCCCAATTTTTGCCCCTATGTTTTCCAAGTTTTTATTTTTATTTTTATTTTTTTTATTTTTAGAAAGAGGGGAAGGGAAAGAGGCAGAGAGAGAAAGAGATATCAATGTATGGCTGCATTTCACCTGCCTCCAGCCACAGACCTGACTGGAGACCTGGTTTGCAACCTGGTTATGTGCCCTGGCTGGGGAATCGAATGTTTTCCAAGTTTTTTAACTTAAAAATGTTACATTATGTCTGTGATCCATTTGTTTTTATATGGTATGAGGTATGAATAAAATTTATTTATTTATTTTGCATATGGGTATCCAATTGTTTCAGCTATTTGTTGAAGAATACTTTATAATTTTTCAGATATAAAAAATCTCTATAAGCCCAGATGATTCCATTTTATAGATAAGAAAGCAGAGGAATTAACTGACTTGACTAAGGCCCTATAGCTAGCTAGTATTAGATCTAGGCCTAGAAATCAGTTCTACCAATTTCCAGTCTATTAGCTTATTTACTATGTTGTGTTTTTACTTACCAATCTGTATAGTCTTTATCAGTAATCAGATTCCTCTGGGTTTCCTCAGGAAGCCAGGGAATTAGACTCTGATGAAAAGTCATAGTCCCACTCTGCCGTTTTCTAAACGCTTAACCATGTTGTAGTTGCCTGGATTACTTACAATCTCTTCTCAGAAAGCACATTCCTCAAGGGCAGAGACCCAGTCTTATTTTGTGGCTGTACTTAATCATTTCTCTGAGCATCCTCTTCACCAGTGTTTTGAACTCAGCATCTGATAGGTTGGCTGTCTCCAGTTTGTGTAGTTCTTTTTCTGGGGTTTTGTTCTATTTTTTCATCTGGGCCATATTTCTTTGCCTCAAGTTGAAAGCCTCTCTGTGTTTGTTTCTGTGTGTTGGCTTGAAGCTACTTTGACTCTGTGTCTTGGTCGTGTAGCCTAATGTAGTAGGCATCCTGCAGGGTTCAGTGGCACTATCACTCAAGCTGGGTACTCGAGGTATGCCCTTCATGTGGGCTGAATACACCCTCCTCTTGTAGTTGATTCTTGGTTGCTGTTGGCAGATCAATGGGAGGGATTTACCCAGGCCAGTCAGCTGCAAGGACTGGCTGTGAGCACTGACCACCAATCTCTGCCCTCCATAGAGGATCAACTGTGCAGGGGCAGGGTTGTGGTGCCCTGATGTGGTCTATAGCTGTCCACTGGGTGTGCTGGCCCTAGGGTTTCCTCGGTGGTGCAGGCCAAGGTCAGTCCCATCTGTTTTGCCCAGGGCCACCCTGCCTGAGCTATAAACCAAGCTGAGATGGCTGCTACTTGTGCTGGGCTTGGAGATTCCCAGGCAAAGCCAAGCTGTGAATGTAGGCTGGCTGCTGCTAGTGCTGGGCCTAGAGTTCACAGAAGCCAGCTCTTGCTTGCTTGGTAGGATTTAGGAAGTTGTGAAACCTGAGCTAAGATCAGCCATTCATATGGAAAAGAAGCTTGGGCAGAGCAGAGTCTCTAGGGGTCTCTAAGGCAGGTCAAACAGCCTTAGCCAGATCGATAGAGTGTGCATTCCCACCAGCAGCAGTTCACTAGTGTTCACTTTCCTCCACAGCCTCAATAGCATTTATGATTTGTTGATTTATTGATTGTAGTCATTCTGGCAGGTTTGAGGTGATATCTCACTATAGTTTCAATTTGCATCTTTCTGATGATTAGTAACAATGAGCATTTTTTAATATGCCTATTGGCCATTTGTATGCCCTCGTTTTTAAAAAGCTTTTATTTACTTTTAGAGAGAAGGAAAGAAACATCAATGTGTGAGAGATAACCTCATGCAAACCCCTAGCTGGGACCTGGTCTGAAACTCAGGCATGTACCCTGACTGGGAATTGAACCTGCATTCTTTGGATTCTCAGGCCAGTGCTCAATCCACTGAGCCACACCAGCCAGGGCTGTATGTCCTCTTTTGAGAACTGTCTGTACAGGTCCTTTGCACATTTTTTTGATTGTATGTTTGTCTTCCTGGTATTGATGTGTATAAATTCTTTATGTATTTTGGAAATTAACTCCTTGTCAGATGTATCATTGGTGGATATGGTCTCCCATTCAGTGGTGTGGGAACCCAGATATCAGAATATGTGGACCTTGTGGGAACCAGGATATGCTGTAACCAGGCTAAATGTAGCAAACAATGCAGAAAGTTCTCTCTTGGAGACAAGAAATTAAAAACAAAGCAGCTAGGTACATTCCATATGGTTTCTGAGGACTCTTCAACAACCCCACCAATCAGGGATTAACTACTGGATGCCCTTTAACATTTCATGTAATAATGGCTTGGTGATGATGAACACCTTTGGCTTTACCTTATCTGGGAAGCACTTTATCTGCCCTTCCATTCTAGATGATAGCTTTGCTGGACAGAGTAATCTTGGTTGTAGGTCCTTGCTTTTAATCTTTTGAATACTTCTTGCTAGCCCCTCTTGTCTGCAAACTTTCTTTGGAGAAACCAGTTGATAATCTTATAAGAACCACTTTGTAATGAACTTTCTTTCTCTCACTGCTTTTAAGATTCTCTATTTTTAATCTTTGGCATTTTAATTATGATGTGTCTTGGTGTGGTCCTCTTTGGGTCTAGCTTGTTTGGGACTCTGTGCTTCCTGGACTTGTATATCCATTTCCACCAAATTAGGGATGTTTTCCTTCCTTATTTTGTCACATAAGTTTTCAATTTCTTATTCTTCTTCTCTTTCTGGCACCCCTATGATTTTGAATGTTGGCACATTTAAAGTTTCCCTAGAGGTTCCTAAGCCTCTCCTCATTTTTTATTTCAATTCTTGTTTCCTCATTCTGTACTGTTGACTGTTTATTTCTTCCTTATGTTCTAAATTATTGATTTGAACCCCAGTTTCCTTCCCTTCACCATTGGTTTCATGTAGATTTTCCTTCATTTTACTTAGTGTAGCCTTCACTTCTTCCCTTCCATATTTGCTGTACTCAAGCATATCTGTCAAGTCTGTGACCATTTTTATCTACCAGCATTTTGAACTCTGAGTCTGTTAGGTTGGCTGTCTCCTTATCACTTAGTTTTCCCAGTGGAATCTTGATCTGTTTCTTCTCCTGAACCATACGTCTCTGACTCCTCAACTTGATAGGTTCCTATGTTTGCCTCTATTTCTTAAGTTGAAGTCTTTACCCCTTTTGTTTCTCTTCCCTGGGGACATACATCCAACAAAATATTGCTACAAGCAATGTCTGAGATTTTGCTGCCAAAGCTTTCTTCTATTTTTATGGTTTGGGGTTTAATGTTTGTCTTTGGTCCATTTTGAATTTATTCTTGTGTATAGTATAAGAAGGTGGTCTAGTTTCATTTTTCTGCACGTATCTGTTCAATTTTCCCAACACCATTTACTGAATAAACTATCTTTAGTGCCTTGTATATGCTTGTTTTCTCTGCCAAATAGTAATTGCCAATAAAGATATGGGCTTATTTCTGGGCTCCCTATTCTGTTCCATTGATCTATGTGCCAGTAGCATGCTGTTTTGATTACTATGGCCTTATAATCTAGTTTGATATTAGGTAGCATGATTCCTCCAACTTTGTTTTTCTTTCTTAGGATTGCTGTTGCTATTCAGGGCCTTCTGTGGTTCCATATAAATTTTTGAAATGTTTGTCCTAGTTCTATGAAATATGTCATTGGAATCTTCATAAGAATAGCATTGAACCTATAGATTGCCTGGGATAGTATGGACATTTAATTTTTTTAAGTATATTTTATTGATTATGCCATTACAGTTGTCCCAATTTATTTCCCTTAGCCCTCCTCAACCTGGTACCCTCCTTTCCTCCAGCAATACCCCCTTAGTTCTTGCCCTTGGGTCATGCATGTAGGTTCTTTGGCTTCTTCATTTACTTTCTGTCTATTTTGCACCTACAAATTATGCTTCTTAATCCCTGTACCTTTTCCCCCATTTTCCCCTTTCCCCCTCCCTGCTGATAACCCTACATATGGTCTCCATTTTCATGATTCTTCTCTTGTTCTAGTTGTTTGTTTAGTTTGCTTTTGTTTTTTTAAATTCAGTTGTTGTTAATGTGAGCTTGTTGTCAGTCTGGCGTGTTTTTAAAGAAGTAACTTAAAATCTACATATGTTAAATGCTTTTTTGTTGCCTAATCCTATCTTAAATATTCTAAGGGGGCAGTGAGGGGTCGATGTAGAAGGAATAAAAGATATAGGTCAGGGTTTCTGAAAGTTCATAGTCTAGTTGAGAAGCCCAGATTTATCTGTCAAAAATAGAGAATAGCAGTAAACAAATGTAATATGCATGTTTTCCTACCACCAGCATTGCACATCCTTTTACTTTTCCTGCAGGGGAGCCAGTATCCAAATTTCAACAGGAGTTTAATTTGAACACAGAACCAGGTGAAAGAGAACTGCTTTGCTTTCATTAGATACTGGAAATATTTATTGTCTTCTTTCTCCAGTTTATTGAATGAGCACATGTATTGCATTGATGATTTCAAAGAGGATTCTAGGAATTCCTGGTCATATCAGTCTTAAAATACTCTCTATTACCCCCTCATTTAGTATATTTCCTCTTCTCTTCCCACTATATTCTCACATATGGATATAAAGATAAATTGATTCTCCTTTGATATTAACTCTGTCTTCAGTTATTCTCAATTCTCCTTTAGGCAGCTTTCAACCTAATCAGAAGGAAATCCTTCTAAACTGAAACACTGAATTACTCCCCAGGAGTATTGTGAATTATAATTTAAAGCCTCAACTAGATTGTAAACTTCTTAATGCTGTGTCTTACACTTTTTCTATACCTAATGCAGTGCTAAGAACATAATAAGAACTTAGTATATTTTTCTCAAATTCTTTATTCTACAAAAAACAAACCCTGGTTGGTGGCTCAGTGGACAGACATTGGCCTTTGAACCCAAAGGTTGCTGGTTTGATTCCCAGCCAGGGCATATAACCAGGTTGCAAGCCAGGTCTCTAGCCAGGTCCGTAGCTGGAGTGGAGGCAGGTGAAAGGCAACCATACATTAATGTTTTTCTCCCTCTCTGCCTTCCTCCCTTCCCCTCTCTCTAACGATAATAAATACAATATTAAACAACAACAACAACAACAACCAAGCTTATAGGGAGAGAGATCAACTCTTTCCATTGAGCTGATGAGCTATGCTGTTCATGCTCAGCATAAAGTGGGGAGCACCTTCTTTGAGTTGAAGCCTTATACATGTTGATCTGTCAGAGTTATAGATATCTTTTTCGGAACATCACATTACCAGACATATTTAAAATGAACTATATACATTTAAACCACATTTGTGTACAGTATGCTTTATTTTGCATCATTTAAGTTGTTGGTTTTTTCTGTTAGAAATTGTTGGGTATTACTTCTGGGAAATCTTTAGAAATTGAGAGGAAACTTTTGAGACTTATTGTAGGAATGTTTTTGGCATTTTCTCATTCAGCTTTGGTTCACTGACGGGCATATTCAGAATAGTTAATTTATTGATTTTTGAGGTCATAAATATTACTAATAGTCATCTTTTCTAGAAAATTTTAAAGATATGAGATACTACTCTCAATTCAGAGTGAGTCCAGGTGAGAGGATAGTGGAACAGATTTTTGGAGCACTGACTAAAGAAACTATTTTGGGGGCTATCTGGCAAATACCATGAAGTTCCAATCACAGAGTGAGTCTTAGAAAAGAGAATATAGGTTCATGTGATAATATGAGAGGCAAGTGAGAAAATGAGGTCTTACTTCATTTACGAAGTAGCTTGACAGTAGACCATAATCATGTAAATCACCCACAAATACTGTAAAAAACAGGAAATAAGGTTGTCTTTCCTGAAATGTTTCCTTGTTTCCTCTCAAAAATGAATTTTACTTCCACTGGGCCTTCACAACACTTGGTTTATATTTCCATTATATTTTCTCAAATATACTTACTGACCTGTACTTTGCTACCTGTCAGAAGGTAAGCCCCTTTAGGGAAACTTTAATGAAGATATTAATTAAAAAATAGATTTAATTCAGTACTTTTTTGACATAAAAATAAACACAAGAGATGGTTATATTATTAGTGACATTTGTTTGTTTCATTAAAGTTCAAGGAAAGTTTCCAGAAAAAATAACATAGTTTTAGAGGAGAAGAAAATTGAAGACCTCTTCTAAATGTTCAGGTAGGGACCTGGGTTAGAGGAGCTTGAGTGTATGTTGGGGGTGAGGGAGGAAATAGGAAGAAGGAAAAGGGAGAGAGAGGGAGGGAGAAAGGGAGGGAAGCAAAAAGAGAGGAAAAGAGAGAGGGAGGGAGGGAGAGACAGAGATAGAGATATAGAGAGCTCTCTCAGGAAGGGAAAACATGAAGGCTAATGTGCAGGGAAAAAAACACAATGGAAAAAATCACAGTTATTCAGAGTAACATTTCTTTTTATTCAAAAGAAAGAAGAAAATACAGTTACATTTTAAATATACAAGTAAGTTGTAGCTCAGAAGTAATAGTACAAGGGATATTTATCAAAAGAGCTAAAACTAAAGCTTTAGTAGAAGTCACTGAGTTGATGACTATTTAAACAGTAATAACTTAGTATCCTTTTTGAAAACAATCTAGCGATTCACCTATATAAACTACTCTGTGGGAATGAGAGATTTTAAAATGTTTGTGATAATATTTATGAGAGGTTTTAAAAATCTGGAGCTAATTATAAAAGTATGTTCTTTTGGTCTAGTGATAAGAGTCATAATGACCTCTGCTTAAGGATAAAAAGTCTGAAATGAAGGCTCTATCTACATTGATGATTAATAAATTAGTTAATGTGATTTTAGTGTAATTGGAGTATAAAAGAGTTTGTTGCCTCATGGATGGAACTGGAGAGTATTATGCTTAGTGAAATAAGCCAGTCAGTGAAGGACAGGTATCATATGATCTCACCCATTACAGGACAATAATGAGCAAAACTAACAACAAGCAAAACAGAACCAAGTATATGAATACAAGGAATAGGCCTTCAGTGGTCAGGGGGAAAGGGGTTGGGGGGAGGGGGGAGGCAGAGGGA
>PVIW01013225.1:0-28331 GCA_004026585.1 Noctilio leporinus | reverse complement strand
TAATCCCAAAACCAGGGCAAGACACAACTAAGAAAGAAAGCTACAGGCCAATATCTCTGATGAACATAGATGCTAAAATTCTCAACAAAATATTGGCCAATCGGATTCAGCAGTATATTACAAAGATCATACACCATGATCAAGTGGGCTTCATCCCAGGGATGCAAGGATGGTACAACATTCGTAAATCAATCAATGTGATACACCACATCAACAAATTGAAAGATAAAAACGATATGATCATATCAATAGATGCTGAAAAAGCATTTGATAAAGTGCTGCAACCATTTATGGTAAAAACCCTCAGCAAAATGGGTATAGAAGGAGCATACCTCAACATCATAAAGGCCATCTATGAGAAACCTGAAGCCAACATCATACTTAATGGACAAAAACTAAAAGCTTTCCCCCTGTGATCAGGAACGAGACAAGGCTGTCCACTTTCTCCACTTCTATTCAACATTGTCTTGGAAGTTCTAGCTATAGCCATCAGAGAAGAAAAAGGAATCAAAGGTATCCAAATTGGAAAGGAGGAAGTCAAACTGTCATTATTTGCAGATGATATGATAGTGTACATACAAAACCCGATTGACTCCTCCAAAAACTTACTCGACCTAATAAGCAAATTTAGCAAAACTTCTGTAATGTCAATATCCAGAAATCAAAAGCATTTTTGTATACCAATAATGAAACAACAGAAATAGAAGTAAAAAAAAGCAAATCCCATTTACCATAGCAACAAGAAAAATAAAGTACCTAGGTATCAACTTAACTAAGGAGGTAAAAGACCTGTACTCAGAAAACTACAGAACAATGAAGAAAGAAATCAAGGAAGACACAAATAAATGGAAGCATATATCATGTTCATGGATGGGAAGAATTAACATCATTAAAATGTCCATACTCCCCAAAGCAATCTACATATTCAATGCAATCCGAATTAATATACCAATGACAGACTTTACAGAAATAGAAAAAATACTTCAAAAATTTATATGGAGCCAAAAATGCTCACGAATAGCCACCACAATCTTGAGAAAGAAGAACAAGGTAGGAGGAATCACAATCCCGGACTTCAAACAATACTACAAGTCTACTGTCATCAAAACAGCATGTTACTGGCATAAGAATAGACATATAGATCAATGGAACAGAATAGAGAGCCCAGAAATTAACCCAGGACTCTAAGGTCAACTAATATTTGTCAAAGGGGGAAGGAATATCCAATGGAGTAAAAACAGTCTCTTCAACAAATGGTGTTGGGAGAACTGGACAGCAACATGCAAAAAGATAAAACTAGACCACCAACTTACACCATACACCAAAATAAGCTCAAGATGGATAAAGGATTCAAACATAAGCAGTGCCACCATAGAAGTCCTGGAGAAAAATATAGGCAGTAAACTTTTGGATATCCTATGCAAAAATATGTTTACTGATACTCACCAAGTCAAAGGAAATAAAAGAACGAATCAACAAATGGGACTATATCAATTTGAAAAGTTTCTGTTCAGCTCAAGAAAATATCAGCAAAATTCAAAGGGAACCAACTGTATGGGAAAACATAATTGCCAATGATATCTTAGACAAGGGTCTGATCTCCAAAATATATAAAGAACTAATGCGACTCAACACCAGGGAGACAGACAGCCCAATTAAAAAATGGGCAAAGGACCTGAATAGACAACTCATTGAGGAAGATATACAAAGAACCCAGAGGCATATGAAAGAATGCTCAACATCACTAGTCATCAGAGAGATGCAAATTAAAACTGTAATAAGATACTACCTCACCCCTGTCAGAATGGCAATCATCAGCAAATCAACAAACAACAAGTGTTGGTGAGGATGCGGGGCAAAGGGAACCCTCATACACTGTTGGTGGGAATGTAGGCTGGTGCAGCCAATGTGGAAAACAGTATGGGGTTTCCTTAGAAAACTAAAAATGGAACTGCCTTTTGATTCAGCAATTCCACTACTTGGACTTTGCCCAAAGAATCCTGAAACACCAATTCATAAGAACCTATGCACACCTATGTTCATAACGGCACTATTTGCAATAGCCAAGTGCTGGAAACAGTGCCCCTCAGTGGATGACTGGATCAAAAAACTTTGGGACATTTACACAATGGAATTCTATATAGCAGAAAGAAAGAAGGAACTTGTGCCCTTTGCAACAACATGGATGGAACTGGAGAGTATTATGCTTAGTGAAATAAGCCAGTCAGTGAAGGACAAACATCATATGATCTCACCCATTATGGGACAATAATGCAATAATGAGCAAAACTAACAACAAGCAAAACAGAACCAAGTATATGAATACAAGGAATAGGCCTTCAGTGGTCAGGGGAAAAGAGGTTGGGGGGATGGGGGATGGGGGAAGCAGAGGCAAGAAAGGGGAGCAGCTTAGACAAGAACCTAGTATAAAGGAACCATGGACATGGACAACAGGTGGGATTGACTTTGGGGGGAATGGGTGGGTGGGGAGGGGGACAGAGGGGAGCAAAAAGGGGATGGATGTAATACAACAACAATAAAATTAAAAAAAAAAGAATCTTACTGGCAAGAAAAAAAAACACTGAAATATGAGGTACTTATATTGAATATATATTTAATTTGAAGATCCTATTAATCGTTATTTTAGGAGAACTTTGTTTGCTTTATGGCTTATATCAGTTGAAGAATTTTTCTAACAGAATTTATGCTCTGGTGGAAGCTCTCTTTCCTGTAGAAATGGCCTTTTCTTTTCCTCTTCATCTTCAATTTCATTGCAGAAATTTGCCCTCTTGTATCCTTCATGTTTATTTGACTGCAAATATAAAATGTATCACATGAATGCCAGAAACATAATAATTTCTTTCTGTTTTAACAAACAGCAGCTGATATTCCTCCAATTCTACCTTTTATGACAAAAGTTTAATAAACATTAAGTAGATAGATATTATCTAAAGGACAGTTAAAATTGGTTCTGGACAACCAAACATTTTTCTTACCTCAGTTCTCCTCACATATTCAGTTTAAATGCACAGATGGGGCCTTAAGCCCATTGCACCTAACATGGACATCAACTATAATAAGTATATTATCTTGTAATCGTTTTTCTCTATACCTGTTGCCAGCAATAAACTGTTGTTTTTATGATACTAAAAAATACCTTTTTCTTTTTATTCACCTTCAGTTTGATATTTTATATTTTTCCGTAGTAGGCACTTCACAAATACTTATTGAATGAGTCACAAACTGAATTAAAAGGTTTATAGCATTTTGGCTTTAGAGTATAAAACATGTGCAGTTTACTAAATAAGGCCATTGAAAAGGATGTTCATTAAAAAGGACCTTAGTGGGCCCTGGTTGGTGGCACAATGGATAAGCACAATGGATAAGGCACTGGTCTGTGAACCCAAAGGTCTCTGGTTCCATTCCCAGCCAGGGCACATATAACCAGGTTGCAAGCCAGGTCTCCAGCCAGGTCTGTAGCTGGAGGCAGGTGAAAGGCAACCACACATAGAAGTCTCTCTTCCTCCCTCCCTCTCTCCCTTCCCACCTCTCTAAAAAATAGTTTAAAAATAATTTTTAAAAATAGATGAGATTAGGTTGCCTAAATTTTATATATTATGTAAGAATAAGAAAAGTGTATAAAATGTCTTTTTTTTCCTGAAATTTTAGGAGTGTTTATTTTTATGCATGAAAGTTAGTTTTGTACAAGAATAAACTCAAAATAATTAAAGACTTAAATGTAAGATTTAAAACAACAAAAACAATAACAAAAAAAAATTTAGAAGAAAAAATAGGCAGTAAATTGACATTTTTCTTAGGAGTATTTTTTCCTGATATATCTTTTCTGGCAAAAGAAACAAACAAATAACAATAATAACAACAATAGAAATAAACAGGTGGGGACATATCAGACTAAAAGGTTTTTGCGTAACAAAAAAAAACCATGAACTTAATGAAAAAACAACCTACTGAGGTGAGGGAGTTATTTGCTAATGATACATCTGATAAAGTGCTAATCTGTACAATTTATAAAAATTTTATACAACTCAAAATCAAAAAGACAATTTAATTAAAAATTTGGCAAAGGGCCTAAATAATAATTTCTCTGAAAAGGACATACAGGTGACCAAAAGATGTATGAAAAGATGCTCAATGTCACTAACCATCAGAGAGGTTCAAATTCAAAGCAAAAAGAAATATTATCTCATACCTGTCAGAATGGCCATCACCAATAAATCAAGAAATGAATGTTGGTGAAGATGTGAAGAAAGGGAACCCTTATGCACTGTTGATGGAAATTCAGATCAGTGCAGCCAATATTATAAAGTATATGGAGTTTCCTCAAAAAATTAAAAATAGTATTACCTAATGACACAGAAATTCACTCCAGTGTGTTTATCCAAAGAAATCCAAAACTTTAATTAAAAAATACATCTGCATCCTGGTTGGTGGCACAGTGGCACAGTGGCACCAGCCTGAAACCACAAAGGTCACTGGTTCGATTCCCAGCCAGGGCTACCAAGTTGCAAGCCGGGTCTCCAGCCAGGTCCATAGCTGGAGGCAGGTGAAAGGCAACCATACCTTGGTGTCTCTCTCCCTCTCTCCCTTCCCCTCTCTCTAAAAATAATTACTAAAAAATCTTTAAAAAAGACATCTGCACACCTATATTCATTGTAGAGTTATTTATAATAATCAAGATGTGGAAGCAGCCCAAATGTCCATCAATGGACACTTGGATAAATAAGAAATAGTACTATATACAATAGAATATCACTTCACTGAAATAAAAATGAAATCTTCTTATTTAAAACAACATGGATGGACTTAGAGGGTATTATGCTAAATAAAATGAGACAGAAAAAACAAATAACATATGATTTCACTTATATGTGGCATCTAAAGTCCAAAATAAATAAGCGGACAAAAGAGAAACAGACTCATAGAAACAGAGAACAAACAGATCTGCCAGGTAGAAGGGGTCTTGAGAAAGCTGGGCTAACGAGATAAAGGGATTAAGAAGTACAAATTGATAGTTACAAAATTGTCATGGGGATATAAAATACAGCATAAGGAATATAGTCAGCATTATTATAACTCTATATGGTGCCAGGTGGGTGCTAGAATTGAGGGATTACTTTGTAAATTACATAACTGTCTGACCAGTATGTTTTACACCTGAAAATGATAAAAAATAATAATGAACGTAAAAAAATTAAGAAAAAATATTCTTAAAATTTTATGTTTAATATTGTAAATACAAATATATTCCTCAGTGCAATAAGTGAATTGTTTTTACATACTTGTAGCACAATGCAGGTGTAGATTTTTCTTTTGAAAATGACAAAAGGGATTTGCTTGTTTTAAAATTAAAATTCTCATCAAGCAAAACATGTAATGGACTCTTTCAAAATAACAGTTCTTGCCCTAAGCAAAAATTTCAAAAAGTGCTGATATAAATTATAGATGAACTTGGCTTTTTAATACTATAATATAACAAAGGCAATTATGAAGAGAACACATAATTAGTTTGTGAAAGTCCATGTTTAAAACATGCTAAGGAAACAAAATTCAGATTTATGAATTTGAGGATTATATGCTATATTTTATAATTCATCATACAATTTACCTTTATTGGATATTTAAAAAAATAACCAATCTGGCTGGTGGTACAGTGGTTAAGGTGCTGGCCTGCGAACCCAAAGGTCACTGGTTTGATTCCCCAGCCAGGTCACATAATCAGGTTACAAGCCAGGTCTCCAGCCATGTGCATAGCTGGAGGCAGGTGAAAGGCAACCATACATTGATGTCTCTCTGCTTCTTTGCCTCTCTCTCTCTTCCCCACTCTCTAAGGATAATAAATAAAATCTTTTTAAAAAATAACTGAGATTCATGTCAGTAAAAACATATCCGAATATGAGTGGATAATGTAATGGAAATGGGTAGATAGAATGAGAATTTGAATTTTTTGAGTTCTGTTGAGTTTTTTAAAAATTAAAACAGGAGGAATGAGTAGTTTTTATCTGTTTGAAGTCATAAGATAAAAGCAGAGTCTAGGAAAATAATAAGGTGGGGTGTATTTGCCTTAATTAGCCCATGAACACTTTGCCCTAAATCTTTGAGAAACAACACAATAGCAGTATTGTTATCATTTTAAGCCTATCATATAATTTAAAAAGCAAATTTGGAATAATAAGGTAACAGCAATTTTCTTGTTAAATTAAACATCTATTTGATTTCTTCACATGTATTGTTTAATTTACTCCATGTGTAATATTTTTATTTCATATATTTATGTTTTAATTTATTTTATTGTTGAATTTATGGGTGTGACATTGGTTAATAAAATGGTATAAATTTCAGGGGTGCAATTACATATTATGTTATCTGTGTTTGGTACTGTGTGTACACTGCCCAAAGCCGTCACCTTCCATCACCATGAATGCCCTCTTTAACCCTCTCCAGCCTCCTCCACCCCCTGTCCCTCTGGTAATCACCATGCACCATGCTGCTGTCTGTCTAATGAGGTTTTCTTTTTGGCTTTATTCCTTCATCTTTTTCACCCATATCCCCTACTCCCTATCTCTCTAACAGTTGTCAGTCTGTTCTCTGTATCAATGAGTATGTTTTTATTGTGTTAATTTATTTTGTTCATTAAATTCCACAAATAAGTGAAGTCATATGGTTTTGTCTTTCTCTGACAGGCTTATTTCACTCAGCATAATATTTCCCAGGTCCATCTATGCTGGCACAAAGGGTAAATATTCCCATCTTTATTACAGCAAATAGTATTTCATTGTATAAAAGTACTACAGCTTTTTTATCTAGCCTTCTCCTGATGGACTCTTGGACTGCTTTCAAATCTTGGCTATTGTAAATAATGCTGCAATGAATATGGGATGCATGTATTCTTTCAAATTAGTGTCTTGTGTTTCTTCAGATATATTTCCAGAAGTGGAATTGTTGGGTCATAAAGAGATTTTGTTTTTCAATTTTTTTGATATAACTATGTTGTTGAAAACTCAGTTCTTGATGATGCAGTAAAGAATTACAGATAGGCAAGTCAAGTAGGATGCAAGCAGGATTTATTAGTACATCCTCAAGGGAGAGAATGGGCCTTGCTGAGGGTGTCAAGAGTGGCATATATACCAGCATCCTTGTTTTGAAGACTTATATAATTTGAGGGAATGGGTGAGAGTTAGTAGGATATTAGAGAGTGGGAGTTACATATTGATTGGCAGATAATGGTGGTGCTGAGAACACATGTCTTTTCCTACAGAGGACATGACCATCTAAATAAAGGCATGTGTAATTAGTCTGTTCCCAGGGTCCTCATCTTCCACTTCAGGCAATATCTGGTCATCTGTTGTGAAACATTACACTCCTAGAAGCAGTTAGTCCAAATTATTTGGGCTACTTTTATGTTAAGAACAATGGGTCCCCATTCCATCATCCTTCTTTTCTCTCATTTTTTAACTTTTACCTAACAACTCTGTACTCCTTTCCACAATTGTTGCACAAATCTGCATTCCCACCACAGGTCACAAGGGTTCCCTTTTCTTCACATCTTTGCCAACACTTGTTGTTAGTTGATTTATTGATAATAGTCATCCTGACAGGTGTGAGGTGATATCTCATGTGGTTTTAATTTGCATTTCTCTGATGATAAGTGACATTGAACATTTATTCATATGTCTATTAGCCATCTGTACGTTCCCTCTGGAGAAGTGTTTATTCAGGTCCTTTGCCAATTTTTAAATTAGATTGTTTATTGTTTTGCTGTTGACTTGTATGAGCTCTTTGTAAATTTTGGATATTAACCCATTATCAGATGCATCATTAGCAAGTATGGTCTCCCATTCGTGGGTTATCTTCATTTTGATAATGGTTTTATTCAAAGTGTACAAGCTGTGGTTTGATACAGTCTCATTTGTTTATTTTTCCCCTTGCCCAAGGAGATATATATATACCTACACACACACACACACACACACAGAGAATACTATGAGAAATATTTAAGATTTTATTGCCTATGTTTTCTCCTACTATTTTTATGGTTTCAAGTCTAACATTTAAATCCATTTTGAATTTATTTTGTGCATGGTATAAGAAGGTGACCTAGTGTTATTTTTTCCTCATGCCTGTTTGATTTTCCTTACACAATTTATTGAATGGACTATCTTCACCCTATTGTATATTTTTATCATATTTGTCAAAATTTAATTGACCATAAAGGTGTGGGTTTATTTCAAGGTTCTCCAGTTTCTTATATTGAACTATATGTTGTTGTTTTTTCTCCCCCTCAGGCTGTTTTGATTACTATGACTTGTAGTATAGTTTGATATCAGGCAGTGTAATTTCTCCAACTGTGTGTTTCCTTCTCAATATTGCTGAGGCTATTCAGAATCTTTTGTGGCCTCATATAAATATTTAGAATTTTTTTTCGCCTTTTTCTTTTTTAAAAGATTTTATTTCATTATTTTTAGAAAGAGGGGAAGGGAGAGAGGCAGCGAAGGAGAGAGACATCAATGTATGGTTGCTTTTCACCTGCCTCCAGCCATGGACCTGACTGGAGACCTGGTTTGCAACCTTGTTATGTGCCCTGGCTGGGGAATCAAACCTGCGACCTTTGGGTTCGCAGGCCGGCACCTTATCCACTGTGCTACCAGCCAGGGTAGAATATTTTTATAGTTCTCCCAATTATATATCTTTTTATGTTAATAAGAGTTGCATTGAATATGTAGATTGCTTTGAGTAGTATGGACATTTTAATATTGTTAGTTCTTTCTGTCCATGAACATTGTATATGCTTCCACTTATTTGTATCATCTACAATGTCTTATAATTTTCCCATTATAGGGTTCTATATCCTTTATATTTACTTCTAGGTAATTTTTTATTGATGTGATTGTAAATGAGATTATTTCCTTAGTTTCAGTTTCTTATGGTTTATTATTGTTGTATAAAAATGCAACTAATTCCTGGGTACCAATTTTGTATTATGCTACTTTACTGAATTCATTTACCAGTTCTAGTAGCTTTATGGTAGAATAATTAGGGTTTTCTGTATAAAATATCATCTCATCTGCTAATAATGACCATTTTACTTCTTCCTTTCCAGTTTGGGTGCTTTTTATTTCTATTTTGTTACTTTTCCGATGGCTTTATCTAATCTGTGTCTCATAGATTTTGGGTTGTTATGTACTTATTTTAATTATTCAAGATACCTTTTGATTTACTTGATCTTGTTGTTGACCCATTAATTTTTTAGTAATATATTATTTAGCCTACATGTCTTTTGGTATTTTTTTTTTTTAATTATACAGGAGGTTCACGATAAATTGGCAATAACATTGCATCTCCCTATTTCATGTGATTCATATTAATTTTGAAAAAC
This sequence comes from Noctilio leporinus, assembly GCA_004026585.1. Lineage (NCBI taxonomy): Eukaryota > Metazoa > Chordata > Mammalia > Chiroptera > Noctilionidae > Noctilio > Noctilio leporinus. The sequence continues at coordinate 18,937 of PVIW01013225.1, read as the reverse complement.
TAGGGTTCTAAGGTTATGACTTAACATCATTGTTTCAGATATAAAGTATTAAACCCTGGGAGCAACCGTCATGTTGAAGGAATATGATGTTAAAGCAACCATAGTTTCTAGACTGTATGCAGGGTAAACTGCTAAGGAAATTTCGGACTTCAATAACATCCCTTTATGTACAGTTTACTACGTGAAGAAGGTGTATGATGCTGATCCTGATGTTACCACACCACCAAGGAAAACGCATAAGGTACGCAAAGATCACACAAGTCCAAATATTTTACACAGAATCCAGAAGATCATCAATGAAGATCCAGGAAAGTCAATGTGTTCCCTTGCAAGAGAGCTGCAGATGTAGGATGTTTAATTTGGGTGTTTTTATCTATCTTATCTTCTGAATTGTTTATTTGATCCTCCACTTAATTTAACCTACTATTTATTTCTTCTTGTGTATTCTTTTTATTTTAATCTTTACTCACAGATGTTTTTGAATTGCTTTTTAGAGAGAGGGGAAGAGAAGAAGGAAGAAAGAGAGAAATATTGATGCAAGAGAGAAGCATTGATTGGTTACCTCCTATAAGTTCCTGGGCTTAGGATCATGGCACCTGGACTGGGAATTAACCTGCAAACTAGGTATGTGCCCTTACTGGAAATTGAACGTGCAACTTCAGTTATGGGATGATGCCCCAAACAACTGAGCCACACTGGCCAGGGAAATTCCTTTTAGGGTATTATTCATTTTGTATAGTGTAGTTTTCATTTTTGACTGGTTCTTTTTTATGGTTTCTACCTCCCTTGTAATAACTTGCCAATAGATGTAACCTTGGAATTGGCAGAACTTCGATTTCAATCTGAGCTTTCTAAATCTAAAGCTTTTCTTCTTAATAATTACAATACACATTCCTTAGGTCTCTTTTATGGGTAAAATTTCCAGTTGCTTAACCATTATCTATGTATCCGTCTTCCTCTTCAGTTGTAAAACCTTATGTTAGCATATTGCTATTCTATTAAAATATTGCATTCTTGTTCCTAGGTGTGGTCTTGTTACTAAGTGATAAAATTGATGTTTAAGCAAAATAGATCTTTTGAGATTTTATGGTAAGCTTTTTGAAGTGTTTTGGCTTATGCTTCAAATTCTTTTCTCCTACTGTGAGACTGCTATGATGATTGAGTCTCCAGTAACTATTTTGGACCAAAAGGTAAATTTAAATAGCTGGTGCATACTGAAGATAATAGAGCAGAGGTTTGGTAACTTTTTGAGGGAGTTAATATGGAGTTGTCTAGGATATTATCAGATGCTCTACTTTCAAATTCTTTTATGAGAGAAATAAATACCTGATTTAAACCATGGTTATTTATTTACATTATTGTTGTTTTCTTCTCCATTCTCCTTTGTATTTTTTATTTCCTCTTTTAAATGTTATTAAACTTATTAAGGTGATATTGCTTTAGAGGGCCATATAGGTCATATGATTTTTATTTTAGATGTATAAGATCTAACTTAAGCCTAATGGATACTTCTTTCATAGTCTTTTCATTAATTCTAATACCCATCATAAAAAGCTATGATAAGCTTATTTATATTCAGTTCTGTTGATGCTATAAATTAGACAAAATCCTATTGCAATTTATGTATGTCTAACATTTTTATTTACTTGAAATTATTTACTTGAGATTATTTAACTATTTTTACTATTATTTTAAAGATCTATATTAATAAATGGTTTTTTAACTTTAATTATTTTTATTGAATATGTTGTTACATTTGCCCCAATTTCTTTTCCTTTTTCTCCCCTTCACTTAGCAACTCTCCTCCCTGGGTTATGCATGTGAGTTCTTGGCTTTACCTGTTCCTGCACTATTCTTAACATCTCCCTGCCTATTCTGCACCCACCAACCATGCTTCCTAATCCCTGTGCCTTTTCTCCCTTTTTCCCCTCCCCCCTCCAAGCTGAAACTCCTCCAAATGTTCCCCACATCTTTTATTTTGTTCCCTCTCTGGATGTCTGCTTAGTTTTTGTTTTTATATTTTAGATTCTATTATTGAAAGTTGTGAGTTTGTTGTCTTTTTAATGTTCATAGTTTTGATCCTCTTTTTCTTAAGTATATCCCTTTAACATTTCATATAATCATGACTTGGTGATGATGAACCCCTTTAGCTTTACCTTGTCTGGGAAGCGCTTTATCTGCCCTTCCATTCTAAATTATATCTTTGTTGTACAGAGTAATCTTGGTTGTAGGTCTTTGGTTTTCATCACTTTGAATACTTCTTGCTAGGCCCTTCCTGTCTGATTTTGAGAAATGAACTGATAGTCTTATAGGAACCTCTTTGTAGGTAACTCTTTTTCCTCTTTCTGCTTTTAAGATTCTCTCTTTATCTTTAACCATTGGCATTTAATTATGATTTGTCTTGGTGTAGTTCTGTTTGGGTCTTGCTTGTTTGGGACTCTGTGCTTCCTAGACTTGTATGTCTATTTCCTTAACCAAATTAGGAAAGTTTTCCTTCATTATTTTTTCACATAAGTTTTCAATTTCTTGGTCTTCCTCTTCTCCTTCTGGTGCCCCTATGCTTTGGATATTAGGACATTTAAAGTTGTCCCAAAGGTTCCTAAGCCTCTTCTAAATTTTTTTCAATTCTTATTTCTTCTTTCTGAACTGGTTGACTGTTTACTTCTTTCTTATGCTCCAAATCATTGATTTGAACTCCAGTTTCCTTCTTTTCACTCTTGGTTTCATGTGTATTTTTCTTAATTTCACATAGACTAGCTTTCACTTCTTTCTTTATTTGTTGTATTTAAGCACATCTGTCAAGCCTGTCAAGTCTGTCAAGTCTGCGAGCATATTAAACACCAGCATTTTGAACACTGTTTCTGTTAGGTTAGCTTTCTTCTTGTCTGTTGGGTTGGCTATCTCTTCGTCAATCAGTTCTCCCACTGACACCTTGATTTGCTCCCTCTTCTGGACTATACTTCTTTGTCTCCTCAGCTTGACAGCTTTCTGTGTTTGTTTCTGTGTCCTAGGTAGTTCCGTTGTACTTGTTAAGTTGTAAGGGGTGGAGCCTTAGGAATTCACTAATGCAGGGTGATCCGTTTCACCACGTTGTGGTGCTGCATATGGGGGAGGGGTCTGAGAGGAAATAATGTCACTTGCCTGTTGTGACCAGCTGTTTCTTCCTCCATCCAAACCCTCACTGGCTTTCACAGTCCGAAGCAATATAGCTCTATTTTTCCTGGCACTGGAACTGCGGGCTGTACAGTTGGACCCCAGGATTGCTTCCTGGGTCTAAATGTATAACTGTGCTTTTTACTTGAAGGTTGTACTTCTATGTAGTTCAGTTTTCCAAAGTTTCTGCATTATTTTTATTTAGCTTTGAGGTTGATGTAAATTTCTCCTTTCTTTCTTCACAGCGTGTCTACTTATGTCCCCATCTTATCCAGAAGTCTATATTAGTAAATGTTTTTAATTAAATTGTGAGGAATTGATTTTTGTCAAACTTTAAGCAAAAATGTTTCTTAGATTTTTCACATAATATTGGTATTGACAGTAAATATACTTTGCTTGCATCCAGCCTCCGCAGACTAATTTATTACTTTGGCACTTTGTAAGTTCAGAAAGCAAGGACTGAACTTGTCAGTGAGAACATTATCTAAGCTCATTTTTGACTTCTGAGAGATATCAAACAATGTTAGTATTCTGAATGTTTCTTTTGCCGCTGATTATTTTTACTTCATTGCCATAATATTTACTATTGGTATTTCTTTTTTACATTTTCATTAAGTTAAAGGAAGCAGACTATTCTTTTATGTTAATATATTCGAAATATTTTCATGAGATTCAATATTTAGGGTAGATATAAAGCCCTATGTTTGTTTAAGTATGTTTTGGGTAACTATGCAGTAATCTAGTCTTCCTTGTGCCCCCTACCCCCACTCCTGCCCTACTGCCAATGAAGCCACATGTATTTTACCAGGCATATTTTAGGGTCATACCTTGAAGAATACTTATCGTAAAATATTGGAGTTGGGTTAATGTCTTATGAATAAAAGTTTTCAGAACTGTTCACAAGTCAGCACATTAACATCTGCTTGCTCCAGTATGAACAAAATACTTAAAAAAAAAAAAACAAAAAAAACAAAACCTATTAGCAGGTTTAGTGACAGAAGCCTTTGTTTTTCACATTAGCATTTCCTAATGGAGGAGAAGGTAGAATGAGCTGTTGAGGCCTAATAAACATTTGTATGTATTTTTAATGCTTTTATTTGCTGTTGTCTACATTTTTGCTTCTTTTATCTTTAGATATATTTGTGATCAACAAGCAAACACTTGCAATATCTGAGACTATTTGCAAATGGGAATTTGAGGAAATCTTTCAAGATGATAGCACATCTCAAGAAAACTTATCAAGCCCTGGCTGGTGGCACAGTGGATAAGGCACTGGGCTGAGAACCAAAAGGTCCCTGGTTCAATTCCCCAGCCAGGACACATAACCAGGTTGCAAGCCAGGTCTCCAGCCAGGTCCGTAGCTGGAGGCAGGTGAAAGGCAACCATACATTGATGTTTCTCTGTCTCTCTGCCTCTCTCCTTTCCCCTCTCTCTGAAAATAATAAATAAAATATTTAAAAAAAGAAAACTTATCATAAAATAAAATGCAGCTCTTAACTATCAAAGTTATTAAAATGGAATGACAATTCAACATGAACTTTATGGCATTAAATATTAGTGAATCAATTATAGTTCTCAAATATACAATAACTTGGATAAAAATTACAATTTTGACACCATGGCTTCAAGGAATATTTTATTTGTGTAAGTCAAAAGATTTAATTATTTTGATTTCACAAAATGTTTTTAGTAAGATTATGCAGCAATAATTGAAAACAAGATTTAACAGCAACATTGAATTTGTGCTCAATATGATATTGCTTTCATATAATGAAGCAATTCCTTTGCTTTGTTTAATCTATGGATATTCAGGTTTATCGTTAACATTACAAATTGAGTCAGAACAGATTGTGACATTAATATATATGAGAGGGGAAAACGTTGAGATGACTTACTTTCTAAATTTATTAAGGTAAATGCATCGTTTACAAAAATGCTAGCTAGTGTTTGAATATAAGGTTTTTTTTCAATTTTTAAAAAATTTTATTGTTGTTGTATTACATCCATCCCCTTTTTGCTCTGTCCCCCTCCCCACCCACCCAAAGTCAATCCCACCTGTTGTCCATGTCCATGGTTCCTTTATACTAGGTTCTTGTCTAAACTGATCCCCTTTCTTGCCTCTGCCTCCCCCGTCTCCCCTCCCCCCAACCCCTTTTCCCCTGACCACTGAAGGCCTATTCCTTGTATTCATATACTTGGTTCTGTTTCGCTTGTTGTTAGTTTTGCTCATTATTGTCCCGTAATGGGTGAGATCATGTGATATTTGTCCTTCACTGACTGGCTTATTTCACTAAGCATAATACTCTCCAGTTCCATCCATGTTGTTGCAAAGGGTACAAGTTCCTTCTTTCTTTCTGCCATATAGAATTCCATTGTGTAAATGTGCCAAAGTTTTTTTGATCCAATCATCCACTGATGGGCACTTAGGCTGTTTCCAGCACTTGGCTATTGTAAATAGTGCCGTTATGAACATAGGTGTGCATAGGTTCTTATGAATTGGTGTTTCAGGATTCTTTGGGTATAGGCCAAGTAGTGGAATTGCTGGATCAAAAGGCAGTTCCATTTTTAGTTTTTTAAGGAAACCCCATACTGTTTTCCACAGTGGCTGCACCAGAATACATTCCCACCAACAGTGTATGAGGGTTCCCTTTGCCCCCATCCTCGCCAACACTTGTTGTTTGTTGATTTGCTGATGATTGGCATTCTGACAGGTGTGAGGTGGTATCTTAATGGAGTTTTAATTTGCATCTCTTTGATGACTAGCGATGTTGAGCATTCTTTCATATGCCTCTGGGCCCTTTGTATATCTTTCTCAGTGAGTTGTCTGTTCAGGTCCTTTGCCCATTTTTTAATTGGGCTGTCTGTCTCCCTGGTGTTGAGTCGCATTAGTTCTTTATATATTTTGGAAATCAGACCCTTGTCTGATAAGGCTATCAAGTGATTATTCAATGAATATAAGTATTAATTTTGTAATTAATAATACTTCTATAAAACCTTTCCATTTCTATTCCATTTTTAAAAGAGGTGTCATTTAGTTGTGCAGAGAATATATGGGAGGCAAAAGTAGGTTTACAGTTGTTAATATAGAAAATAATAAAATAATTAATGAACAATGATATGAGAATAAATTGTGTTTCATGTACTCACAAATATAAAGTTACTTTTGTCTCACCCTTTGCATTCCAAAGTAGTTTGAAATACATACTGCAAATGTAAAATTAACTGTATGGCCACATGCTTCAAGAATATCAGGTTAAATATTAATTATCTTATCTTTGAAAATTAATAACAAAGAAAAAATTTAATCTATTATTTGGTGCAAAAAACATATCTTTTAAAAAATAATTTATTATTTTCAGAGAGGGGAAAGAAGAGAGGCAGAGAGGGAGAGGGAGAGACATCAATGTATGGTTGCCTTATACCTGCCTCTTGCTATGAACCTGGCTGGAGACCTGGCTGGATACCTGGCTTGCAACCTGGTTATGTGCCCTGGCTAAGAATTGAACCAGAGACCTTTGGGCTTCCAGGCCCATGGTTTATCCACTGTGCCACCAACCAGGGCTAAAATCATATCTTTTATAGTTTTTATTTTTCTGTATCATATGTCTTCTCAGCTCTACATTAAATTTGAACTTTTAATTTTCCTTTGTAATATCCAACCTACTCCATTTTAGGGGACATTTAAAAAAATTTTTTTTGAGAGAGAGGAAAGAGAAAGGAAAGGAGAAAGGAAAACATTAATGCAAGAGACAAATATCAATTGGTTGCCTCCTATATGCATCCTGACCAAAATTGTACATGTCTATACTGGGGGTTGCATGTATCTGTGTCTGGACAGGTGATCAAACCTGCCAACTAGGTATGCCTTGACCCAGAACCATCAATCTGCAACCTTTTAGGTACTGGATGACACTTCCACCAAAGAAGTTTAGGGGCCGGGGCCCTACTCCTTTTGTAAATGCAAAATATCTCACTTATCCTAGAGAACTTAACTGCTTTTCATATTCACTTAATATTAGTCTGATTGAGTCAAGCAACTTTGTTATTTATTTAGTTCATCATATCATTGATGGCAGGCAGTGGTATTTATTATTATTTATCATTATTATTGATATTATTTGGGTAATCCTAATTAATTATATACAATCTAATTTTATGTAGCTATCACAATATCCATTGTTATATAAAATGAGTTATTTGAGTCATAGTTTAATAAAAAGTAAATTTTTCAGACTAATTCTTCCAGCTTTGTAGTCATTCATTTTGACATCACAAATTTATAGTGTATATATGTAGACATGGTTCATGTTCATATTGGGTTTACTATCTCCATGTTAAGATTTATGTAAGAATGACCTTGTCTATAGATAGTAATCATATTTTTGTCTCAATGCACCAAAGAAAAACAAAAATTGAAAAACAAAAATCACAGGTTGCAAGCCAGGTCTCCAGCCAGGACCATAGCTGGAGGCAGGTGAAAGGCAACCATACATTGATGTTTCTCTCCCTCTCTGCCTCTCTCCCTTCCCTCCTCTCTGAAAATAACTAATAAAATATTTTTAAAAATCAATAACATATTTACAATGGCTTTTAACCAAATTACTAATTGCTCAATTGAGTTATTTGCTTCTATTTATCTTCCTTTTCTTTACTTCTAATTACAATATATTGTAAATGTGAGTAGGTCATATTCATCTATTGACAGTCTTTCTAACTTCAAGTGTTTTACAGAACATGCTAACTAGCATAGACAAGTTGAAATTCATTTCACTATTGTCTTAAATGACATGGCCAAATATTAACAATATCCACATTTATTTTTGGTTATTTATATCACCATAACTAAATCATGAGGAGGTTACTATATTTCCAAATGTAAGATTGGAAATCTGAATATCTGGATTTTATTCTTCTGTGCTATATCTTGCTCATACATAGTGCAATGGTAGTATTTATATTTGGTTGGCAGAGATACTCAACATGCTGATTTAGGGAACCAGACTCCTTTTTCAAATTCTTTCGTTCCCTAGGGTCTGTAGTTACAAGCATAAAGAGAAGGTTGGGAGCTTACCTTGACAGTGTGAGAATAGGTAAATAATTTAAAATCTTTGGATTTGACTTCTTCATGTGTAAAATAGAGAAGATAGATTAGCTAACCTGGCACTAATCATTAATGATTATGCACTCATAGAAAGCAGACACTGAGTGGGTGGGGGGACAGAGGGGAGCAAAAAGGGGATGGATGTAATACAACAACAATAAAATTGAAAAAAAAAAAAGAAAAAAAAGAAAAAAAGAAAGCAGACACTGAGGAAAATTATATAAGAAACAAATTAAGGAATATACTTTGCATTTTCTATACCTTAGAAACATATGCAAACTATCTTATTTCTCCATATTTCACAACTCATATTTCAGAAAGAACACAAAAATTAAACTGAAATCTAACAGTATAGAATATAAACTGAATATTCTACAGTATTTAAATAAAGTCAGCAAAAATGAAAAAGTTATTACAATAACAAAGAGATGATAAATTTAGGGAATCTAATGAATTGAAAAATTTCATATCAGAAAATCTTTAAATTAAGACATTCATTTGCATTGAGCAATATTTAATAACATTCAAAAATATCATATAATAAATATTTGGAAAACTAGACATAGAAACATTTTCTTTAGCATTGTAAAAACTATATCAGTCTATTATCTAACATCATATACTAGTAAAACAGTATCTAATTTGGGAAAACAAAGATGTCTAGATTCACTATAATCATGACCAAAGTTGTGTGTAGCACATATAAATAAGAAAGAATTTTAGAAAGGCAAAAACAAGATTGTCAGTTGCCATAGACATTATTCAGAAATATTATGTTTAGAAAACCAAGAAAAGCAATAAAAAATTTAGAAAACTTACCCAAAGTTAATCCTGAACTTTGAATTTTTAAAAAAATTTTATTTATTTATTATTGTTCAGAGAGAGGGGAAGGGAATGATGCAGAGAAGAAGAGAAACATCAATGTGTGATTGCCTTTCACCTGCCTCCACTTACAGACTTGGCTGGAGACCAGGCCTGCAACCTGGTTATGTTGCCCTGGCTGGGAATTGAACCAGCAACCTTTGGGTTTGCAGGCCAGCGCCTATCCACTGAGCCACCAGCCAGGGCCCCAAGATTTTATTTTATTTTTTATGTCTGGGTCATATTTCATTATATACATGTACAGGCTTTTCTTTATCCATTCAACAATTCTTGGACACTTAGGCTGCTTCTGTATCTTAACTATTGTAAATAATGTTGCAATAAACATATGGATGTATGTTTTTCTGATTTAGTGATTTGGCTTTCCTTGGATAAATACCCAGAAGGGCAGCTGCTGGGTCATTCTTTGTTTCTTGTTATAGCCTTTTGTTAAGTCTGTTTTGTCTGGCTCATATTGCTACCTCAGATTTTTTGTTTCTTTCTTATGAAATGTGTTTTTTCATTTCTTTCAGTCCATGTATGTCCTATCTGAAATTAATTTCTTATAGAGAGCATATGTAAGGGACTTGTTTTGTTATTCTTTCTGTACCATTTGTGTTTTGATTGAAGGACTGAATTCATTTACCTTTAAACTAATTGTTGATAAATATCTATTTATAGCTATTTTATAATCCATATTTAATTTTTTTTTCTTGTTAAGAAGGCCCTTTAACATTTCTTGTCATACTTACTTGATGGTGATGAGCTTCTTTAGCTTTTTCTTATCTGGGAAGCTCTTTATCTATCCCTCAATTCTAATTGATAGCTTTGCTGTTGAGAGTAATCTTGGTCCTTGCTTTTCGTTACTTAATTTTCCTTTATTGTTTTTAATGACTTATTATTATTGTATTATAATTGTTTCATTTTCTCCCATTGCTCTCCCCTATCCTCCCTACCCCTCTCCCCCAGTCAGTCCCCACCTCTTTGTTCATGTCCATGGATCTTTCACATTAGCTCCTCATCTAAACCCTTTTCTTCCTCCTCCTTCCCCCATTCCCTCTGGTCACAGTCATTCTGCTCCGTTTTTTCCCCATGTCTCTGGTTTCATTCTGCTTATCTGTGTGTTTATTTATTAGTCTCCTGTGTTAGGGGAGATCATATGGTATTTGTCTTTCACTGCATGGCTTATTTCACTGAGCACAGTTCTCTCCATGCTATCACAAAGGTAGGCGTTCCTTCTTTCTGTTTGCTCTGTAGTATTCCATTGTGTAAATGTACCACAGTTTTTGATCCATTCATTCACTGATGGGCACTTAGGCTGTTTCCAGCACTTGGCTATTGTAAATAGCACTGCTATGAACATAGGGGTATGTAGGTTCTTCCAAATTGGTGTTTCACAGTTCTTTTCTCACTTTGAATGTTTCATACCAATTCCTTTTGGCATGCAAGTTTTCTGATGATAAATCAACTGATAGCCTTAGGGTAGTTACCTTGTTGGTAACTGCTTTTGTCCTCTTGCTTTTAAGATTCTTTGTCTTTAACCTTTGCATTTTGGGTTCCTCCCATTTGGGACTTTTGAACTTCCTGAATTTGTATGTTTATTTTCTTCACCATATTAGGGAAATTTTGTCACTTTTTTCAAATAGTTTTAAATTTCTTGCTCTATCTTCCCATTCTAGCAGCATTACAATCTACATGTAGCTATACTTGATGCTGTCCCAGAGGCATCTTACTCTACTATTATTTTTTGGGGGGATGGATTCTTGTTTTCTTTTGGCTGTTCTGACCGAGCACTTTCTGCTTCCTTATCTTCTAAATCATTGATTTGATCCTCTGCTTTATATACTCTACTGTTGATTGCCTGTAATGTATTCATTTTAATCAATGTAGTCTTTGTTTATAACTGGTTCTTTTATATGGTTTCTATGTCCTTTTTTATATGGCTGAACTTTTCAGTAAGTTTCCTGAGCATTTCTGTAGCTCTGTATCTATGAACTCTGTATCTGTTAGTCTGTCCCCATTTCCTTTGTTCTCTTATTTGGGATCTATTTTTCTTTTCTTTCTGCCTTTCTTTCTTTCTGTCTGTATTTCTTTCTTTCTTTCTTTCTTTCTTTCTTTCTTTCTTTCTTTCTTTCTTTCTTCCTTCCTTCCTTCCTTCCTTCCTTCCTTCCTTCCTTCCTTCCTTCCTTTCCTTCCTTCCTTCCTTCTTTCCTTTCTTTCTTTCTTTCCTTTGTTTTTTTGTTTGTTTGTTTTTATTTTTGTTTTTGGTCTCCTCATTTTAACTGCTTTCCTGTGCTTTTTTCTATATATTAGGTCAAGCTGCTGTGTTTCCCAGTCTTGGTAGAGTCACCTTGTATAGTAAGCATCCTTTAAGGTCCAATAGCACAGCTTCTCCAGTCACCTAAGTCAGGCACTGTAGGTGTGCTTTCTTTGTAGGATATGTGCAGTCTTTCTGTTATAGTTGAGGCCTGATTGCTGTTGACATGTCATCAGGTTACTGGTGACTCCCAGGTTAATTGACTGGGAAAACCTACTGATACTACAGCAAAGAAACTGCTATATAGGGGCTAACACAGATGTACAAGAGCTGATGGAGCAGGACTCACTTCATTGGGATTTAAATGCCCTTGAATATGTCACTAAAGTCACTAATTAGGTTGTAATCTAGTGTGGTCTGATGCATCCACTCTACGCACTGGCTCCTGGTCATCCTAAAAGGTACAGGCCAATGTCAGCTTCCACCTGTACTTTGCCTAGGTCTACCCAGCATAAGTTACATAGCAATGTGTAGAGGTATACTACTTTGCTGAGCTTTAAGGTGCCCAGGAGAGGCAGAATTGCAAAATGAGGCTGGTTGCTGCTATTGCCATGCCTGGGGCCACTTATTGGAAGGTACAGGTACACAGACACAAGATGCTGCTTGTTTGAGAGATTTTAGGACAATTTGAAGCATGAAACAAAGAGGTCATTTGTATGAAAACACCACTGGAAATGGATTGGGTGGACCTACAATTTGGGTGGGGTGGGGGTCTCAGGGAACCACCAGGGCAAGGTGAGCAGTGTGAGATAGATTGAGACTCAGATATGGTACCTGTCTATAGGTTCTATGGGAGAAGGGCTCAGAAAAAAATGGCCTCTGCCAGTACCTCTGTCTGAGAGAAAGCTACCTCTCCAGCCTTCATCCTTCCTACGTATCCCTGGCACTTTCCAAGCTGCTGCTCCAGTACTGGAGCTCAGAGCTAGTGAGTCCAGGTAAATTTGCCTTGGGTTTTTTAAGAGGAACACCTGGAGTCCAGGATCTCCTGTCTTACCCAGTCCCCATATTTTCTTATTTTTATAGCCAGAAGTAATGGAAATTACTTTTCTCAGCACTGGAACTCTTGGTTGGAAAAGGCTGTGGTGAGGCTGGGGACCCTTGCTCCTCATGGGGAAGCTTTGCAGTTGAGGTGTACCTACCTGGTTTTATTCACCACTTGTGGATATCAGATTAGCCCCTTTCATATCTCTGCCTTTCCTACCTGTCTCAATTTGGCTTCTTTTTTATATTTTTAGCTGTAAGACTTTTGTTCAGTTAGTTTCCAGGTGGTTATGAATTATAGTTGTTCTCTAGTTTTCTTATAATATTCATGTTGTTGGGGAAGGTTCTGAGTTCTGTGTTTACTTTTGTAGCCATCTTGACCAGAACCCCTAGAAAAAAAAAATGTATTTTTAGTAGTTTAAATTGACTCATAAACTAGTGACTGGATATAACTTGTGTGGGATAAGTCATATCTCTAGATGAGAACTCCACTTCTGCCATAACTGTCTGTGTGATCTTGGACAACTTTCTCAACCTCTCTGAGGCTCAATTTCTCCAATTGTAAAAGAGACAAATATGACTAATATGATCACATTTGAAGATTCAAAGACCTAATGCTTCTGATAACACTTATGATATAATGTTTTGTGGAAAATAAAATACAGAGTGTTAATAACATGTGCTCTAATTTTTAGAAAGATTTTTTTAGAGAGAGGGGAAGGGAAAGAGGCAGAGAAGGAAAGAGACATCAATGTATGGTTGCCTTTCACCTGCCTCCAGCTACGGACCTGGCTGGAGACCTGGCTTGTGACCTGGTTATGTTGCCCTGGCTGGGAATTGGACCAGCAACCTTTGGGTTTGCAGGCCAGTGCCTTATCCACTGTGCCACTAGCCAGGGCTCTTATATTCAATTATTGAATCTTTCACTGTTTATTCATCTTCTGTAAGATCTTCAGCTGCTGCTACTGAGCTCCCAGGGCTGCCCTAGAGCCAGAAGGTGGCAGGGAACAAGAACAAGAGAAACAGAAGCAGTTGGAAGAAGAGACTCATGGTTCAGCCAGCCCTGTGAATATTGATCAGTCCACAAATGCTATCAAGCAGTTTTCAATACAACCCACACTGATACACATACACATGTACATACAGTCACACATACAGCAGATAAAAGAGGGAGAGAGAAAGAGAGAGAGAGAGAGAGAGAGAGAGAGAGAGAGAGAGAACAATTAAGCCTTTAAATTCTTAGATTTTTCAGTCTTCTTTATTTTAGTTACTGAGTTTGGGGTAAACTAGATGCCAGACTTCATAAATGCATTAGAAATTCTGAACACCTGCTTTACATATAAGGAAGTAAATTTTTGAAAAATCAGGGCAAAGGTAATAATTGGAAACACTGACTCGAACAGGCCAGTGTCCCATGGGTTATGGGCATTTTTTTCTCATCACTGCTAAAACCCAGTGCTAATACTAGGTCTCTCAGGTCGAGTCATGCACCTGAGACCTGTTAGTGAGAAACCTGATGATGGTTTTCCCACTTTTAGTCAATATCTTCCTTTAATGCTCTGATCTCTGAGGCTGTAATTCCTCTCCAGGGTCTGGTTGCTTTAATAGTCCTCAAGCAAGTGCATTAAAATAATTGATTTGTTTTGTGATTAAGAGGAAGATACTTAGAATTAAAAAATAAAATTGTAAAATCATTAAAATATGGGGAAGTGGAAATGAAAAGAAATTTTGAAAACTTATAAAACAGATTAATGATTCTTGAACTGAGGCAGGCTAGAAAAGAAAAGCTCCAAGCAAAACTTAATTATGTGTGATACAGCAACCACGAAATTCAAGTGGTAATGTTTTGAAGAAAACTTATAAATAAGGTCAGATACTGTAAAGAAAAGAAATGAATAGTAATGATATTGTTCTAAAAGAATATTCTGTTAAACAGATAAAGAATTAGTTCTCTGACAAAGAAATTAATCGATTCAGCCCTGGCTTGTGGCACAGTAGATAAGGCACTAGCCTTCGAACCCAATGGTCGCTGGTTCGATTCCCCAGCCAGGGCACATAACCAGGTTGCAAGCCAAGTCTCCAGCCATGTACATAGCTGGAGGCAGATGAAAGGCACCCATATATTGTTGTCTCTCTCCCTCTCTGCTTCTCTCTCTTCCCCTCTCTTTAAAAATAATAAATAAATAAATAAATCTTTAAAAAAAAGAGAAATAAGTGCATTCAAGAGATTTCAGAAAGAATGGTGGTGTATGCACACATTATTTTTATACTAATGGAAATGAAGAGATGTAAGTGATTTTTTTCAAGAAGTTACAATTTGGTAGGATCTGTGAAAATAGTAGTTAAAATGACATATCTTCATAATATATTTATTTGATTATATCAAGCACACCTTTTTTTTTAAGATTTTTTATTTATTACTTTTCTTTAAATAACCTATTGCTTATGTGGATGTCACAGTTTATTTTGAATTTATTATTTTAAGAAGTTTGCAATAGTTTTATCAGTGTTTTGAGATTAGGTGTTCTGAAAAACCAAACTATGGCCATGTATTTGAGAAAGAATAATCACCCCACTTCAGTGGGGGGACCTGAAGCTGGTAAGAAGTTATCAGATTAAGGGCTGCAGAAGACTCTGCTACCAACTCTCTTTCTGCTGTACTATGGAATATGTGGACTGCACTAGTACCTTTGTCTAAATGAAACCTTGATGCTATTTTTTTGTTCCTATCATTGCTTCTTTAGAACATTTTTTTAAAAATTGTCCCCTATTTAGTCAATCCATTGTCTCTGTCTTTTGCTTCTCTGTCAACAAACATCCTCAAGCTTATGTCATCTTATTTTAAAAATTCCACTCAACAAACTAACTAAACTAACAATGAGACATATTTATGTGATCTTATTTACCTAGGACCAGATATTGGCTATCACATATATTTTCTTCATCATTATCTTATTCATATAATTGGAATGACAGTATTCACATATTGGCTCTATAGCTTATAATTCTTTACCTTGGGGAGTTTGGTTGAGTCCCTCTAATCTTCATTTTCCCATCAGTATGATGGAGAGAGTACCTACTGCAGGTGTGGTGTGCATAGAAGATATAGGCTTATGTAAGTAAAAAGGAACAATACAATATCTATATAAATCAGTGCACTTCATTGCTTAAGTGCAACAGTTTTGAAAAACTGATCCCAGTTTGAATGCAAGGATGTAAGCTTATTAAGACAAAGTAGTATTTGTTATATATGCCCAAATGTAAAGTGTTGGACTGAGACGTGGTCAAGAAGATTGGAACTAAGAGACCAATTGATTTCTTATTAAAAAGGGGCATTGGGGGTGGGTGGGGAGGGGGACAGAGGGGAGCAAAAAAGGGATGGATGTAATGCAACAACAATAAATTTTTAAAAAATAATAAAATTAAAAGAGGCATTGGCATAGTTTTGGTGTGGAATATGAGTAAAAAGGTATATCTCTGACTTTATATTTTATCTCTATGAAAGGTCAGTCTTTGTTTAATCTTTCTATTACAACCCTACAATACAGTCTTAGTCCCATAGTCACCAAATGTTTCTTGATTTATTGACTAATGATGGCTTACATGGTTAATTCTTTATGACTAATGAAACAAGAATAGCTCTACTGATACCATTAGAAACAAAATGGAAATGGCTCTAAGTATTCCTACTCAAATTCCTCTTTAGAGGAATAGCCTAAATGTCCATCAACAGATGAATGGGTAAAGAAAATGTATTATATATCTATAGTGAAATACTATTCATCCTTAAAGAATAATAAAATTCTATAATCTGCAATAATATAGGTAAGCATTAAGAACATTACTATTAAAAGAAATAAGCCAGTTAACAGAAAGATAAGTACTACATAATTCTAGTTCTATAAGATACTTAAAATAGTAAAATTCATGTAATCAAACAGTAGGACTTGGTAGCTGTCAGGCTATGGGTGGGGATGAAGAATTTCTAATCAACAGAAATAAAGTTTCAATCAAGCAAGATAGATAACTTTTAGAGATCTCCTGTATAACATTGCATTTATAGTAAACAGTAATATATGTATGGTTAGATTTTTATTCAAAGTATAGATCTCAGGTCAAATGTCCTTACCAAAATGAAATAACACAGTTTTTAAAAGAAAATTAAATACTTAAAAAAAAAACATGAAAATAAAAGTAATGGTGAGTCTCTATAGAATTGGCACCATTATACATTATTGTTAGAAATGTAAAATTGTGCAGTTGTTATGAAACACAGTTAAAATTCATCATAAAATTTAAATAACATACAGAACTAACATATATGATTTAGCAATTCCATTTTTGGGGGCATATATCCAAATTGAAACCAGATCTCAAAGATATAGTTACAGTTCCATGTTCAATTAACAATTGCCATAGATTGGTAACAACTCAAGAATTCATTGACAGATAAATGAATAAAGAAAATGGTATATGTAATAAAATATAAGTCAGCCTTCATAAGAAAAGTTATCTTGTGACAACATGGATGAACTTACAAGACATTATGTTAAGTAAAATGAAGAAGACAACAGAGACAAATACCACATAATACCACTTATATGCAGAATTGAAGCTAGTCCAATTCACAGAAGCAGATAATAGAATGGTATTTGCCAGGGGATGGTAGAAGGCAGAAATGGAAAGGTTTTAGTCAAAAGCTATGAAGTTTTAGTTATATGTATAAGATGAACAAATCCTATAGATCTATTGTCAATGTGGGACCTATAGTAAACAATATCTTATTATATATACTTAAAATTGTTGCTAAAAGGGTAAACTGTACTTTAAGTGTGGGACCTATAGTAAACGATATCTTATTATATATACTTAAAATTGTTGCTAAAAGGATAAGCTGTACTTTAAGTATTCTTATAAAAAATAAGTAAAGATGGCAGGAGGAAACTTTTGGAACTGATGATTATGCTTATGACATAGAGTATGGTCATGGTTTTCTATGCCTATTGTTATCTCTAAACTCATCAAGTTTATGCATTAAATATGTATGGCTTTTTTATGTCAATACCCAAGTAAAGTGATTTCAAAAAGAAGGGAAGGAAATCCTGCCATTTGTGAAAACACAGATAAACCTGGAGAACATTAATGTTAAGAGGACTAAGTCAATCACAAAGGACAGATACTTGCATGATTCCATTTATATGAACTTCTAAAATAGTCAAACTCATAGAAGCAGGAAATATAGTAGTGGTTGCCAGGGACTGGAGGGTAGGGAAAATGAGTTGTTGATTGGATATCATTTTAGTTATGCAAAATAAATACATTTTAGAGATTTGTTGTATAACATATTGCCTATTGATAACAATAAGGTATTGTACAATTAAAATTTTGTTAAAAGAGTATATGATAAATATCCTTGTATTACACACACACAAAGACACAAGGAAACTCTGGGAGATGATTTTGTCTGTTTTGTTTTGTTTTGTTTTAAATATTATCCAAGGACACTTTTTCATTGCTTTTATAGAGAGGGGAAGGGAAAGAAAAAAACGTCTTAAGTCAGAGAGAAATATCAACTGGTTGCCTCCTATACATGCAAGGACTGGGGTTTCAACAATAAGGTAGGTATATGCCCTGACAGGGAATTGAACTGCAACCTTTATATTACAGGACGATGTTCCAAAAAATTGAGCCACATTGACCAGAGCTTTTGGTTGTTTTCTTCATTGTGGTGATGGTATTAGGGGTTTTGCATATATTTAAACTCATATTGTATACCCTAAACTGTACAATTTTCTGTATATAAATTGCATGTTAAAGCTCTTAAAAAGAAAAGCCTCAGCGGATTAATTCAACAAAAGGTACTCATTACTGAAACATTCCAAAACTTGGCAGAGTGGGCTGGCGTTCGGTCACAAGGGAGCCAGGCTCTTTAGCATGAGAACCTTGTATTTAGCTGTGCACCTTAACACCCAGATAGAAAACTATGTTTTCTTTTCTCCCCTATAGCTATATATGTGCCTATGCAGATGTAGTCTAGTCAATGGCATGTAAGTAAATACACTATGTGGTAGTGTTAAGAAGTATCTTGAAAGACAAGGGCTGTCTATAGCTGGAGGCAGGTGAAAGGCAACCATACATGGATGTTTCTTTCCCTCTCTACCTCACTCCCTTCCCCTCTCTCTAAAAATAATAAATTAAATCTTTAAAAAAAAAAAGGAAAGAAAGATAAGGGCTTTATTTTATGTTTTAATTTCTTCTTTCTTTTTACTATGTAAATACATCCAGGGCACAGAAACCAAATAAATAGAAAATGAAAATCATTTGCTAAAACCAACAATACAACCACATAAAAGAAAATGAAAGGGTGACCACTGAATCACATATTGACCATCACAGCCTCTACTTTCTTTTACATGGAAGATAAATACATGCCTATATATTTTCTTAATTCTTTTTTTAAATTTTTTAAAAATTTTATTGTTGTTGTATTACATCCATCCCCTTTTTGCTCCCCTCTGTCCCCC
>PVIW01013224.1:0-28345 GCA_004026585.1 Noctilio leporinus | reverse complement strand
ACAAGGCTGTCCACTTTCTCCACTTCTATTCAACATTGTCTTGGAAGTTCTAGCTATAGCCATCAGAGAAGAAAAAGGAATCAAAGGTATCCAAATTGGAAAGGAGGAAGTCAAACTGTCATTATTTGCAGATGATATGATAGTGTACATACAAAACCCGATTGGCTCCACCAAAAACTTACTCAACCTAATAAGCAAAGTTAGCAAAATAGCTGGGTATAAAGTCAATATACAGAAATCAAAAGCATTGTTGTATACCAATAATGAAACAACAGAAATAGAAGTGAAAAAACAAATCCCATTTACCATAGCAACAAGAAAAATAAAGTACCTAGGAATCAACTTAACTAAGGAGGTAAAAGACCTGTACTCAGAAAACTACAGAACAATGAAGAAAGAAATCAAGGAAGATACAAATAAATCGAAGCATATACCACATTCATGGATGGAAAGAATCAGCATCATTAAAATGTCCATACTACCCAAAGCAATCTACATATTCAATGCAATCCCAATTAAAATACCAATGACAGACTTCACAGAAATAGAAAAAATACTTCAAAAATTTATATGGAACCAAAATTGCCCATGAATAGCCACCGCAATCTTGAGAAAGATGAACAAGGTAGGAGGAATTGCAATACCGGACTTCAAACAATATTACAAGGCTACTGTCATCAAATCAGCATGGTATGGCATAAGAATAGACATATAGATCAATGGAACAGAATAGAGAGCCCAGAAATTAACCCAGGACTCTATGGTCAACTCATATTTGACAAAGGGGGAAGGAACATCCAATGGCGTAAAAACAGTTTCTTCAACAAATGGTGTTGGGAGAACTGGACAGCAACATGTAAAAAGATAAAACTAGACCACCAACTTACACCATACACCAGAATAAACTCAAGATGGATAAAGGATTTAAACATAAGCAGTGCCACCATAAAGGTCCTGGAGAAAAATATAGGCAGCAAACTTTCGGATATGCTACGCAGAAATGTTTACTGATACTTCAGCAAGGGCAAAGGAAATAAAAGAACGAATCAACAAATGGGACTATATCAAATTGAAACGTTTCTGTTCAGCTAAAGAAAATATCAGCAAAATTCAAAGGGAACCAACTGTATGGGAAAACATAATTGCCAATGATACCTCAGACAAGGGTCTGATCTCCATATTCAAATAGACATAGGTAACAGTGTGGTGATAGCCAGAGAGGAAGAGGAAGAGGTGGATAGAGGTAAACTAAAGGGGAAAAGAGGGACAGAAAGAGACTTTGCTTAGAGCTGTGAGCACATGATGTAGTGTGTAGATAATGTTTTATTAAATTGTACACTTGAAACTTTCATGGTTTTGTGAACCAATGCCACCCTAATAATACCAATAATAAAATAAAATAAATAGATAGATATTCTGTATTTCAATTTCTTAATTTATCAGGTGGGAATCTAACAATACAATTTCTTAGGCTTTTTAAATTGTTTTAAGTATGAAAGGAGTTAAAAGCATGGCAAATACTAACATGGTAATGGGGATACAATGAGGGTTGAAGGAAAAGGCAAGATACCCCTAGGATAAAATGGATATACTTCACCAATGCCAAAGGGGAAGCTGGGGTTTGATGGCCTGGCTGAAGCATTTCCCATGCCTTGCTTTTTAAATTGGCTTTATTGAATTATATAATTTACATATGCAAGTCTCACCAATTCTAAGTATATAGCTTGAAGAATTTTGATACATGTTCATTTGTGTAACTGCTACCATAATCATGATACAGCACATTTTCATCACCCCCTAAAGTTCCCTTGTGACACTTTGCAGTCGGTTCCTCTGCTGCCCCCAGTACCTGGTAACCCCTGATCTGTTCTCTTTCCTTATAGTTTTGCCTTTTCTAGACTGTCATCTCAAAGGAATCAAATACTATATGGCTTTTTCACTCTGGCTGTTTTCATGGAGCAGAATTGTGGTACATCCATACCACGCAACCTTATTTGTTAATAAAAAGAATGAATTATTGATTCACTGATGTTTTGCGTGTATCAATAGTTGCATTGTATGGATGTACCACAATCTGTCTTTTTACCAGTTGATGGCCCTTTTGGGTGCATTTCTGGCAATTGCATTCATTCATTAGTTGATCTTTATCATCATGTAACATACATGCGTCGGTCTCTACATTATTTGAGCCCTATCATTGTCCAATGAGACCAGCATTGTTATTATTCCCATTTTATAAGGAAATGGGCACAGGGAGGTAATGGGACCTTCCCAGGGGCCCCTAGAGCCAGCACCCTTTCAGAATCCTCAAGTTGCGTTTGGCACTAATCCCTTGGGACACTGATGAAGATTTCCTTCCACCTCTCAGGGACTCCAAAAAGAGAGGCATCATCTCCACAGCCAGGGTCAGCCAATCCCCACCAGGAAGACATTTGTTTTTGCCTCTAGGGCCCAGGGGAATGCTGAGCAGAGCAACTCCCCATCATTCCAGTCTTACCTGAATTATCAGTGCTGCCACTCCTGCCTGTATGGTGAAAAGGAGTCTGTCCAACAAAGCATGAGTGACCCCATGTCAGAGGTGCTGCTGAAACATGCCCAGTATTGCATCCAAGAGGGCTTCTGCTGCAGGTAGTTTTTGAGGAAATCCTGGAGAGAAGTAGAGCACAGGACCAAGAGCAGAAGAAAGAGGAACAGAGACCTTTGGACAGCAGTGAATGTCCAAGGCCCCACAGCCATGGAAGAAGCAGTAAGCTGGACTTGATGTGCCTAGCCCTGACCTCATCCCCTGTATCTTAGCTGGTAGGATCAGGATCACCAGGGTAGGGAGAGTGGATGGGCATTGAGGGGAAGGAATGAACTCAGCATAGAGCTGCTGCAGCCATGAGAAGAGAAGGAGATGGGACTCTTCAAACAGACAGCACTTTAAAGCCTGCATCCAAAGAAGAGAGAGGTGTTTCTGATAGCAGGCACAAGATCTGAAGGCCATAATGGTTGGCCTCAGGGTTTTATATCTTTGCTGGTGGATCAAGCAGGTCATAACTCACAGTAAGGCAACTGCTTTGGCTCTATATTTTTCACTGTTAGGAACCCATCTTATGCCCCACTTCTATGTCTTATTTTAGTGAGATTAAATTTGAATAACAAAATTCAAAGCAATGACTAATTGAGTGTACCACATTATGAGGTTGGACCTATAGGAAATTGCCATTTCTGTTGGTTACACACCACCACAGACACATAGAAACAGGCAACTTCCCATAGACAGATATGGGGGCTGGCTGAGTTTAGATACATCAACTATGTTTCAAAATGCTGCTTCAAAATTTGTCTTTACTCTTTATTCAGTACTAGCTAAGGGGGCTGTGTTCATTTAAGAAAATGCATGGATGGCCCACTGTGTTAGGCATGCTGATGAAAAACATACCTCAGCCTTCCAGTGAGAGGCAGATAGAGCAAGCAGTTGCCAGGCAAAGGGATGAATGACATAAAGGAGATTTGGGGAGCACAGCAGAGGGCAAACTTTCACATAAGCTTGAAAACAGGTAGAATTAGCAAGACCAGGGTTTCTCAACCTTAGCATTGATATTTTAGGCTGAATAACTGTTTGTTGTGGTCAGGGGGCTGTCCTGTCCACTGAAGGATATTTAGTAGCATCCCTTGTCTCTAACCACCAAATACCAATAAAACCTCCTCCCCTACAATTGTGGCAATCAAAAGTGTCTCCAGCCTGCAGTGGTCAGGAGGAAAGGGGGAGGGGGGAGGGGGGAGGCAGAGGCAAAGAAGGGGAGCAGCTTAGACAAGAACCTAGTATAAAGGAACCATGGACATGGACAACAGGTGGGATTGACTTTGAGGGGAAAGGGTGGGTGGGGAGGGGGACAGAGGGGAGAAAAAAAGGGATGGATGTAATACAACAACAATAAAATTAAAAGAAAAAAAAGAAAGAAAGAAAGAAAAAAAGTGTCTCCAAATATTAACAAATGTTTCTGGAGGCAGAATTCCCCCATAACTGAGAATTACTGAGCTAGATAAGAATGAGGCTCTTAGAAGAGGGAATGGCACAATATATTTGGGCAATTGCCAGCCACTTGGCCTGGCTAGAATGCTGGAGATAATTTTTTATTTTTTATGTTCCATTAAGATTTAACACCTAGTATGTGACAGGCACTATACTGGACATGGGACTAAACTGAGCAAAACAGGCGTGGATGTTTCTCTGTGGAACTTAGGGCTAGTGGGCAAGAATAAAATGAGTGTGTATGTGTGTGTAATATATGTTATATATGTAAAATTAGAATCAATTATGAAAGTACCCACTTATGATGTAAGGCCCTGCATGGATCAGCCTTTACTAATTGATCCATCACCATTTCTTAGCACTTGCTGCTTCATTTCCATCCCACTGGCCTTCTGAGATGCTCTAAACTTTCACACCTCGGGGCTTTTTGCATTTGCTCTGTCCTCTTAGTGGGACACAACCCTTCTCTGTTGCTTTTCTGGATGTTTTGAGGTTTTAGTTTTGTTTCTTTTCCAAACTGTACTGCTTTAGTGTATGCCTTATTCTAAGTGCAAGAGGTTTAAACAGAGAAGATACATGATCAGATTTATGTTTCAAAAAACTCATTCTGGTTGTATGTGAAGTATGGACTGGTACAATAGCAAAAAGAGAAATAAGTGAAAAGGTCACATAAGAGAGTACTGCAAAAGTCCAGACAAGAGACAATAGCTGGTCACAAGCCAAGAGGGGGAAGAGTGGACACATTCAAAACATATTTGGGAAATAGATCCAAAGGCTTGGTGATGGGTGAATGTGGGGTGGGGGAAAAGGGCTTGTCAAGGTGAACTCCCAGGTTCCTAGCAGAAGCAGATGGTTGGTGGGTGTATAGTAAATGACATAGGGGAATTTGGAGGAAGATCAACTATGTGCATTCACATATGTGTGTGTGTGTGTGTGTGAATATAGGTATGTGTATACAACCTTGTGTCTGTTTGCATGTGGATAGACCAGCCTAAGGGTTGGCTGGACATGATCAATTCTGAATGCTAACAACTCATTCAAATAGAGCTATTGAATAGCAAGTGGTTTGTGATTAAAACTCTGAAGACAAATCCAGACTGGAAATATAAATTAGGAAACTTAGAGTATGTGGGTGGAACCATATTGAAAACCACAATAGGTGGATAGGGTTAAAAAGGGTGCTGGAGTAAAGTTAGTGTGGCTTATGAAAGAAGGGAAAATGGGGTGGAAGATGCATTTTTTTAGACATTTTCTTCAAATCAACAAAAACTAAGAAAGATTGTTTCTGGGAGGAGCAAACAATGTTGAATGAGGAGAGTGAGAGTGATATGGCAATTAAACATTTTTATTTGACACATGGAGGCTGCTGGTGTCTCTAATTTGGGCAGAGGCAGATGGGCATGGGGCAGAGTGAACACAGACAGACCACTGGACACATGCATCAATCAACTCTATCAGCAAACTGTTTACAAAGGAAAGTAACAGTGGCCATAGCTGGACAAGATAAAACTAAGAAGAGACAAAGATGGGGAGGAAGTGAGTTTATAGACTAATTGGAATGATGCAGGGGAAATGGGGGACTTGAGAATGCAAGCAAAAGTGGGAAGATATGAAGAGTCAGCAGGTTTGAGGGCTGAATCCTAAACAGATACGGAAGAAACTAGTTCTTGACCAAAGCACATTTGGAGCTAAAATTATGGAAATTTTTTTTCCCTTCAAAATGGCAAGGAGCTCTTGAAAAATTTTAAGCAAGTCAGGTCTGCTTATGAATTCGTAAGAACCTATGTACCCCTATGTACATAGCAGCACTATTTACAATAGCCAAGTGCTGGAAGCAGCCTAAGTGCCCATCAGTGGATGATTGGATCAAAAAACTTTGGTACATTTACACAATGGAATACTTACTACACAGCAGAAAAAAAGAAGGAACTCCTACCCTTTGCAACAACATGGATGGAACTAGAAAGTATTATGCTTAGTGAAATAAGTCAGTCAATGAAGGACAAACACCATATGATCTCACCCATTACAGGACAATAATGAACAGGACAAACAACAAGCAAAACAGAACCAGATATATGAATACAGTGAATAGGCCTTCAAGGGGAAAAGGTTAGGATGGGGGAAAGAGGCAGGGGAGGGGAGCAGTTTAGACCAGAACCTAGTATGGAAGAACCATGGACATGGACAACAAGTGGGATTGACTTTGTGGGGGAGTGGGTGGGTAAGGAAGGGGACAGAGGGGAGCAAAAAGGGGATGGATGTAATACAACAACAATAAAATTAAATAATAATAAAAAGAAACAAACAAAAAAGAAGTGAATGAGAGAGTATCACTGGCAATAGGGTGTGCAGTTAAACAGTTGAAGGCAGGATGGTTTCAAGAGCCAATGAGAAAATGGAAGTCCTGGTGTTTGACAAGGGCACTGAGAGGATAGTTTCCAGAATGACTTTCAGGCTTTTAGTTGGATGAGTAGTGAATGTTGGCACCATTTGCAGATAAGGAACACCAAAAGCAAAGATTTGCTAGACCCCAATGAGTCACCTTTTGAATAAGCTCAGTTTGTGATTAAAAAAAAAAAAAAAAATCATTCAGAAGGGAGCTAGTCAGAAGGATCTGGGGTTTAAGAGTGTTCAGTGGGATGGAGGTAGATTTGCAATTGCTTACACCTGTGTGGTTAACTAAGGCCATGTGCTTTATGTGGGCCTCATATTGGATGCACTCTTTCTGCTGGTCCCAGTACCAAAGGAAGCCATGAGATCATCTTAGAAAGAACATTAGCCATGGGGATGCATTTTCAAGATGCAGCAGAAGCACAGACTTTCTAAATTCACTGTGAAAGGGGCCAGGGAATCTTCAAGAAGAGAAAAAGAATAGCACCATGACCCAAACTTTGTCAAGCTCTTCTCAGAAGTAATGCCTAGTATTTGAGGGAGCTCAGTAGGCAGGTAGAGTCCAAGGACTGTCTAAGGGGAGGGGAGTCAGATAAACCAGAAACCGCACTAGTGAGGATGAGACATTTCTCTTTAGAAATCGGTGTGCAAAGGAATTCAAATGAGGCATAGCATTTAAACTCTAGAATTTTGGCTTTTGAAAGAAAAGTGTATTTATGTGCTAAACTCTGATATTCTAAGCACCAAAAATGGTTTTAAACACTTTACAAATATTGAGTCATGTAATGCTCTCCAAAAATCCAACGAGGTGGTCCCTGTGATTGGCCCTGTGTGGGTCAGCTAAGACCTTGCCAAAGTTGTTCAGCTAGTGTACCTTGGAGTCAGCTTTCCTGGTTCCAGAGCTTATGCTCTAACTATCGTAGAGAGAAGCAAAATTTTAACATAAAGAGAGATACAAGGAATTTAGAAAATCAAACCTGTCAACTCTATAGGCTGTACTTTTTTTTAGATTAAGTACAACAGCTAGAAATTGGAAGCAATGGTGGGCATTCAAGACAAATGAAAGATAACAAGAACCTTGGGTAGGCAAACTTTTAATTTCAAGGATAACTTTAACTGATGTGGATGAGGGGGAAAGGAGATAAATTATTATTATGATAGTGACTTGTTCTTAAAACATAACTTAAACTCAGCTGACTTAAGCATTTATATGTGGTTTTAACACATCACTTTGCAGAGACCTGAGACCTCCACCAAATAAGGCAAGTCCCAGGGTGAGTAAGGGAAACCCTTCTGGAGGGTTCAAAGGACATCAAAATTTTAGATCTTGAACCACTTTAGACCCTGTTTTTCTAAACCATATAAAAAGATGGAACTCATTTTATGAAAGTTACAAACCTGGTAACAAAGCCTAAGAGAGATGGCATTTAAAAAGTAAAAAGTATATTAATCTCACTTATAAATACAAAATAATAGCTAATCCAATTTAATAGAGTATGAAAAGAGCAATTTACCGTGTTTGAATTTGGGCCATCTCATGACATGAAGACAAAAATTATTAAATATAGCAATAGTTCTTATTGAAAGATAAAGCTTATAATTACCTCTGTAATAATTATTTCAGAAATAAGCACATACATTTATAGTCACTTGTTTTTTCAACAAGGATACCCAGATAATTTAATAGTGGGGATGGTGTGTAATCTTTTCAGCAAGTGGTGCTATTTCTACACAAGTGTAGATATTTCTACACTAAAGAGTAACTAACATCATATATAAAAATTAAAAATCAAAAATACCTAAATATAAGTTAAAATTATAAAGCTCTTAGAGGAAAACAGATATAAATATCCACAATCATGGATTATGCAATCTTTTTAAAGATAAAATGCCAAAAGCACAAGCATATATATATATATATATAACTTGATAAAAATTAAGAACTTTTGTTTTACTAGGACATTAACAAAAAAGTGAAAAACAATCCACAAAACTAGGGAGGAGTTTCTAAAAGATGGCGACAGAGTAGAGAGCAGTGCTGATGGTGTTCTCGAGTACCAAAGCAGCTAGAGGACAAGATAGGGAGCGTGAGACATCTTCAGGACCCTAAGAATTGGAGCAGTCAGCATCTAGACACAGGGGAGCATAGCCCAGAGGCAGAGGAGGCCAGCAGGACAGTAGGTGAGGTGTTCTCGACCAACTGGCCAGCGGGCCGAGGACAGCTCTGAGCAGTGGCGGCTCTGCCCAGAGGGGCGCTTATGACTGAGGCCAGCTCTGGGCTCCCTGGCGACTAGAAATCTCAACAGTGAGGTGCGGGCAGCGAGGGCAAACGCCATAGGGAACACGGAATTAAAATTCTTGCAGGGAAGGGACTGTGTGAGAGACTCACTCCAGCAACAGGGAGAGGAAGCTCCTCGCGGGGCTAGAGGCAGAGGAGAAGAGTCCTGTGGGAAGCCAGAGCGGGGTAGTGGGGAAGTGCACTGGCTGGGGCGGCAAGAGGGCTGAAAAAGGTGCTGCTGGGCTACCAGGGAAACAGCAGCTAGAAGCCCCTTCCAGGGTAGAGGCCCAGCCCTGCGCAACCATACAGGCCCCCAGGCTTGGCAGAAACTCCAAAGGAGGAGTCCTTGAGCCAGGAACTAGTAGCTGGGACAACTGACTCGCCATTGCCTGAGACAAAGGGTACACCACCCACGCCTGGGAGGGGCTCATCACAGAGGCCGCGTAAAAGACTCCTCAGGGAGCTGGTTGGCTGGGAGGATTGGTGCCCACCCTGGAAGAGTGGGGCAGTATAGGCGGACCCTGGACAGTGTTGATGGACAGGGGCGGCCTCCTCCCAGAGCTGCAGGGGTGGGGCCCATCATCACAGGGACCAGCAAAGTTGTGGGCTAACCTGCAGGGGTGCTGGGTGCTCCTCACGGACAGGAACCTCCACCAGGAGTGGGAGGGGGCTCCCTGCGGGCTCCAGAACACCGGCAGCCCTAAAACCCAGCCAGGTTGCAGAAGGCCCAGCCTACCTGGGGGCAGACACGCAGAAACAGCCCTGACTGTGACAATCAGAGGCCCTGCCACGTGCCAAGACCGGCTAGAATATAGACTATAGACTGTAAAGTCCTGACCAAGAAAAAGAGGCAGCCTCAGGAAAGGGATTGCTGCTAATCTCAAGCACCTGAGTTATACCGAGAACAATATGAACTATTAATCCCCAACATATCCTTTGCAAAAGTTACTTCTCACATATTCTTAATCCCCCCATACCTCAAACCACCTAAATACCCAAGGCCCTCCTCCTACTCTTGAATTAAAGTCTACTCACTCTGTGGCTACAAGGCATTCCCAGTCCTCAATCTAAGTATTCCTCCCTTCCCCAGCCACCTAAACCCTTTCTTTATTCTTTTCTTCCTTCCACTTTTGTTTTTTTCCCTTTTTCCTTTTCCTTTTCTTCCTGGTAAAGCCCACAGGTTCTGGCTCCACCTGGACCAATCAGAAATCATAAAGGGGGAACAGAGACCTAAACCCTTCTTTTATTAATATTGATTTCTCTTTGTCTTGTGACTTTCTCCCCACCCCCTTTTTTTTTCTTTTCTCTTTCCTTCTTCTTTCTTTTCTCCCTGATAAAGCCCACTGATCCTGGCTCCACCTGGACCAAACAGAGACCATAAAGGGTGAACAGACACCTAAACCCTTTCTTTATTAATATTGATTTCTCCTTCTCTTGTGACTTTCCCCCCCTTTTTTTTTTCTTTGTTTCTTTTTTTTCTTTTTTACTCTGCTAAAAGACCTCAGGTCCAGGCTCCATCTGGACCAGTCAGGGATTATTAAGGGTGAACAGCCATCTAAACCCTTTCTTCTTATTATTATCATCATTTTTATTTCTTTTTTCCTTTTGCATTTGTTTTGTTAGGTTTGGTTTTTGTGTTTGTTTGTATGTTTGTTTTTGTTTTTGTTTCTGCTATAAGCCCACAAGCCAAGAATACAACCAGACAGCCCAAATAAAGGACATACCAAGAACAGAAAGTGGTGAAAATCTGGGAGACGGTAACATTGAACTCCACAAATCTCCTATCACAGAAGGGTACTCAACAAAGGCAAGGAAGCAAAGCAGTTAACCCAAGGAAAGAACAAAAATAAATAAATAAATAAAAGCAATCAAGAACAGACACCCAAAATGGGGAAAAATGAATCAGCCCATCACCAAAAGGAAAGGAAGAATCCCCAGAAAGAACACAAAATGAAACAGAGGCACCTGGAATATCAGATAAGGAATTCAAAAGAATGATGATAGAGAAGCTCAGTGAGCTCAGCCACATCAAAGAAAACTGTAAACAACTCCAGAAGAGCTACAAAGAACTCCAGGGAAATTACAAAGAACTCCAGGGAAATTACAAAGAACTCCAGGGAAGTTACAAGGAACTTACTGAGAACTACAATAACATGAAAAAGGACATGGAAACTATCAATAAGTGCCAGGAGGAAATGAAGAAAACAATTTCTGAATTGAAGAATACAGTAGAAGGAATCAACAGTAGGCTAGAGGAAGCAGAGGACCGGATCAGCGAGTTGGAGGATAATGTAGACAAATACTCCAAGACAGTACAAGAGAATAAAAAAAAAGGCTAAATAAGACTGTAGAGGGGTTAAGAGAGCTGCAGGACAACATGAAACGTAACAATATCTGTATCATAGGGATACCAGAAGGAGAAGAGAAACAAGGAATGGAAAACCTGTTCAAAAAAGTCATGATAGAAAATTTCCCTAACATGATGAGTGAAAGCATTAATCCAGTACAGGAAGCACAGCGGGTCCCAATGAAGATCAACCCAAACAGACCAATACCAAGGCACATTATTATTAAAATGGTGAATTTCAAAGACAAAGAGAGATTCCTAAAAGCATCAAGAGAGAAATGACAAATAACATGCAAAGGGGCTCCAATAACACTATCAAGTGATTATTCAACAGAAACAATTCAAGCCAGAAGGGAATGGCAAAAAGTATTTCAAGTCATGGTAAACAAAGGCATGCAACCAAGAATACTCTACCCAGCAAGGCTCTCATTCAAGATAGAAGGAGAAATAAGGAGCTTCCCAGACAAAAAAAAAAAAAAAAGACTAAAAGAATGCATCTCTACCAAACCAGCATTGCAAGAAATGCTAAAGGGTCTGCTATAAAAAGAAGTAAACAAATAAAATGAAGAAACAGAGAAAGCCAAAGAGGAATACAGACACAAAGGGAGAAAATGACAATGAATAAGTATCAATCAATAAAAATCTTAAATGTAAATGGATTAAATGCACCAATGAAAAGACATAGGGTAGCCGAATGGATAAGACCACATGACCCACATATATGCTGTCTTCAAGAGACCCACCTCAGAACAAAAGATCGACACAGATTGAGAGTGAAGGGATGGAAAACTATATATCAAGCAAATGGACATGAAAAAAAAGCTGGAGTAGCAATACTGATTTCAGATAAAATAGATTTTACAATGAAGGCCATAAAAAGGAACAAAGAAGGACATTTCATAATACTGAACAGAACAATCCATCAAGAAGAAATAACTCTGATAAACATATATACACCAAACATGGAAGCTCCGAAATATATAAGGAAAAATTTGGAAGACTTTAAGAAAGACATAGACAGCAACACACTAATAGTAGGGGATTTTAATACCCCACTATCAATAATGGACAGATCTTCCAAACAAAAAATCCCCAGAGATGTTGTGGCATTGAACAACACTCTAGAGGAAATGGACCTAACTAATGTATATAGAGTCTTTTACCCCAAAGAAGCAAAATACACATTCTTTTCAAATGCACATGGATCATTCTCCAAGATAGACCACATGGTATGTCACAAGACAAACCTCCACAAATACAGGAAAATTGAAATAATAGAAAGTATCTTCTCAGATCACAATGACTTGAAACTAAAAGCCAAATTCAAGGGGAAAACCCAAAAATTCTCTAACTCATGGAGACTGAATAACATGCTTTTAAGCAATGAAGGGGTCAACAATGAGATCAAAGATGAAATCAAAAAGTTCCTGGAAACAAATGACAACAAACACACAACAGCCCAAAACCTATGGGATACAGCAAAGGCAGTTCTCAGGGGGAAATTTATAGCAATACAGGCCTTCCAAAAAAGGTTACAAGAAGTTTATAAAAACGACCAAACCACAAAGCTACAAGAACTAGAGGAGCAACAACAAACAAAGCCCAGAGCAAGTAGAAGGAAGGAAATCATCAAGATCAGAGCAGAACTAAATAACACAGAGATTCAAACTACAATTCGAAGAATCGACAGGACCAGGAGCTGGTTCTTTGAAAAAATAAACAAAATTGACAAGCCTTTATCCAGACTCATCAAGAAAAAGAGAGAGAGGACCCAAATAAACAGAATCAGAACTGACAGGGGAGAAATAAAAACTAATGCCTCAGAAATACAAAAGATTGTAAGAAATTACTACAAACAACTCTATGACAAAAAATATGACAACCTGGATGAAATGGACACATTTCTGGAAAGGTATAATCTACCAAAACTGAACCCAGAAGAAGCAGAAAGCCTCAATAAGCCAATAACAACTAGTGAAATTAAAGAAGTAATCCAAAATCTCCCAAAGCACAAAAGCCCTGGACCAGATGGCTACACAGGAGAATTTTACCAAACATTTAAAGAAGAACTAACTCCTATCCTCCTCAAACTATACCAAAAAATTCAGGAAGAGGGAAGACTCCCAAACTCTTTCTAGGAGGCCAATATTATTCTAATTCCAAAACCAGGGCAAGATCCAACTAAGAAAGAAAGCTACAGGCCAATATCTCTAATGAACATAGATGCTAAAATTCTCAACAAAATACTGGCCAATCGGATTCAGCAGTATATTACAAAGATCATATACCATGATCAAGTGGGCTTCATCCCAGGGATGCAAGGATGGTACAACATTCATAAATCAATCAATGTATTACACCACATCAACAAATTGAAAGATAAAAACCATATGATCATATCAATAGATGCTGAAATAACATTTGATAAAGTACAACAACCATTTATGATAAAAACCCGCAGCAAAAAGGGAATAGAGGGAGCATACCTCAACCTCATAAAGGCCATCTATGAGAAACCTGAAGACAACGTCATATTTAATGGACAAAAACTGAAAGCTTTTCCCCTAAGGTCAGGAAGGAGATAAGGCTGTCCACTTTCTCCACTTCTATTCAACATTGTCTTGGAAGTTCTAGCTATAGCCATCAGAGAAGAAAAAGGAATCAAAGGTATCCAAATTGGAAAGGAGGAAGTCAAACTGTCATTATTTGCAAATGATATGATAGTGTACATACAAAATCTGGTTGGCTCCACCAAAAATTTACTCAACCTAATAAGCAAACTTAGCAAAATAGCTGGGTATAAAGTCAATACCAGAAATCAAAAGTATTTTTGTATACCAATAATGAAACAACAGAAAGAGAAGCGAAAAAACAAATCCCATTTACTATAGCAACAAGAAAAATAAAGTACCTAGGAATCAACTTAACTAAGGAGGTAAAAGGCCTGTACTCAGAAAACTACAGAACAATGAAGAAAGAAATCAAGGAAGATACAAATAAATGGAAGCATATACCATGTTCATGGATGGGAAGAATTAACATCATTAAAATGTCCATACTACCCAAAGCAATTTACAGATTCAATGCAATCCCAATTAAAATACCAATGACAGACTTTACAGAAATAGAAAAAATACTTCAAAAATGTATATGGAGCCAAAGACACCCATAAATAGCCACAGCAATCTTGAGAAAGAAGAACAAGGTAGGAGGAATCACAATACCGGACTTCAAACAACATTACAAAGCTACTGTCATCAAAATAGCATGGTACTTGTATAAGAGTAGACATGTAGATCAATGGAACAGAATAGAGAGCCCAGAAATTAACCCAGGATTCTATGGTCAAGTAATATATGACAAAGGGGGAAGGAACATCAAATGGAGTAAAAAAAGTCATTTCAACAAATGGTGTTGGGAGAACTGGACAGCAACATGCAAAAAGATAAAACTAGACCACCAACTTACACCACACACCAGAATAAACTCAAGATGGATAAAGGAGTTAAACATTAGCAGTGCCACTATAAACGTCCTGGAGAAAAATATAGGCAGTAAACTTTTGGGTATCCTACGCAGAAATATGTTTACTGATACTTCACCAAGGGCAAAGGAAATCAAAGAACGAGTTAGCAAATGGGACTATATCAAATTGAAAATTTTCTGTTCAGGTCAAGAAAATATCAGCAAAATTCAAAGGGAACCAACTGTATGGGAAAACATAATTGCCAATGATACCTCAGACAAGGGTCTGATCTCCAAAATATAGAAAGAACTAATGCGACTCAACACCAGGGAGACAAACAGCCCAATTAAAAAAATGGGGCAAAGGACCTGAACAGACAACTCACTGGGGAAGATATACAAAGGGCCCAGAGGCATATGAAAGAATGCTCAACATCTCTAGTCATCAGAGAGATGCAAATGAATACCACAATAAGATACCACCTCACCCCTGTCAGAATGGCAATCATCAGCAAATCAACAAATAACAAGTGTTGGCGAGGATGCGGGGCAAAGGGAACCCTCATACACTGTTGGTGGGAATGCAGGCTGGTGCAGCCACTGTGGAAAACAGTATGGGGCTTCCTTAAAAAACTAAAAATGGAACTGCCTTTTGATTCAGCAATTCCACTACATGGACTATACTCAAAAAATCCTGAAACACCAATTCATAAGAACCTATGTACACCTATGTTCATAGCAGCACTATTTACAATAGCCAAGTGCTGGAAACAGCCCAAGTGCCCATCAGTAGATGATTGGATCAGAAAACCTTGGTACATTTACACAATGGAATTCTATATAGCAGAAAGAAAGAAGGAACTTGTACTCTTTGCAACAACATGGATGGAACTGGAGAGTATTATGCTTAGTGAAATAAGCCAGTCAGTGAAGGACAAATATCATATGATCTCACCCATTACGGGACAGTAATGAGCAAAACTAACAACAAGCAAAACAGAACCAAGTATATGAATTCAAGGAATAGGTTTTCAGTGGTCTGGGGGAAAGTGGTTGGAGGGGGGAGGGGGGAGGGGGTAGTCAGAGGCAAGAAAGGGGAACAGCTTAGACAAGAACCTTGTATAAAGGTACCATGGACATGGACAACAGGTGGGATTGACTTTGGGGGGAATGGGTTGGTGGGGAGGGGTACAGAGGGGAGGAAAAAGGGGATGGATGTAATACATCAACAATAAAATTAAAAAAAAAAAGTAAAATAAATACTATTGAACCAAAAAAAAAAAAAAAAAAAAAAAAAAAAAAAAAAAAAAAAAAAAAAAAAAAAAAAAAAAAAAATAAAATTAAACCAAAAAAAAAAAAAAAAACCACAAAACAAAAAACTAGGTAAAAATACTTGTACTGCATATATTTGATAAGGGTTTCATATCAAAATATATAAAGAACTCAAGAATAAAAACACAGCTCAGTTAAAAAGAGGGCAAAAGATTTGAATAGAGATTAGGTCTAAGAAGATCCAGAAATGTCCAATAGTCATAAAAGATGCTGAACATCACTAGTTTCTAGGAAAATGAATATCAGAACAGCAATGAGAAAACTTTTCACATACACTGGTGTGGCTAGAATAGGGAAGACATAATAGCAAGGGTTGGTGAGGAGATAGAGAAATTGAACCTCATACATTGCTGGGGGAAATGTAAAATGATACAGTCACTTCTAAAAACATTCTGGCAGTTTCAAAAAATGTTAAGCATAGAGCTATCATATAACCCAGCAATTCTCATAATTGAAAACATATGTCCACAGGAAAACAAAAACCACTTGTCCATGAGTATTCTTAGCAATAGTATTCAAAATACAAAAAAGTAAATGAAAGCAACTTACATGTCCATTGAAAAGTGAGTGGGTAAATTAAAGTGGTATATCCATTACATGGACTATCATTCAGCTATAAAAACAATGAAGAGATGATCTGTGCTACAACATGGATGATGCTGGAAAACATTATGTAAATGACACAACCAGATACAAAAAGCTGCATAATGTATGATTTTATATGAAATATTAAAATAGGCACATTTGAATAGGCAGCAAGCAGACTAGTGGTTGCCAGTAATTCAAGGAAAGCAAATAATAAGGAGTGACTGCTAATGGATATAGGGTTTCTTCTTGGGGTGATGTAAATACTCTAGAATTAGGTAACAGGAATGGTTACATAATCTTGTGAATAAACTAAACCACTGAATTGCATGTTTTAAAAAGATGAATTTTATAGTATGCAAATATATCTCAATTTAAAAAGACATGCAATAAAACAACAATCATTTCTATTACACATTTTTAGTAACCAAGAATAGAATTTTTCTTCAGGTGATGTGGAGGATTTATCTTAAAAAATTAGGTAAAATATATCATTGATTACAATTTTCATTTAACATTTTTCTGGAAATTACAACCAGTTCAATAAAACAGGAAGACAGAAATTTTATAAATAATACGCATAAAAGTATGATTTTTTGGAAACAGATAATATATTTACCTTGAAAGCTCAAATGATTTAACTAAAAATTATTTTAAAAAGAGGCAATCAAAGGATTGAGATGTATATTAGATGTCACTAATTAGGAAATAACGTGGAAAATATCCTATTCACTATATAAATGGGTATCATGGATATACTGCAAATACAATGAACTGTTAAAATGATTAGCTCTGTTTGATAACCTGATAAATTTTTACGTTTCTGTAATTTGCAGTATTTTTTGAGTTTTCTATACTGGGCAAGTATGGCTTTTATAATAAAAAGGCAATAAAACATTAAATAAAACACCATCTCAGGTTAGAAATGACTTTGGGGGCCTTCTCCATGCACATTTGTGGTGTATAAACCACACTTTGAGAGCCCTACCTCTTAGTATCAAAATCCTATCCTTCAGATTAAGTTAGCTTTGATTTTAAGTATACTGTATAATGGATGGGGACAAAGCTAACTCAAGCTATTTGAATGACAAAGTTCTTTTTGTGGTATGTCTATTTTTTATGAAGGTTGAAAGCTGCGAGTGAGAGGGATATAGTGAGAGAAAATGTGGAAGCTCAGTTGAGAGGAAGACAGAGAAGCTGGGAAAGAATACAGAGTCAGACAGGGAGAAAAAGGAAGGAAAAGGAGGTGGAGAAGGAATATAGAAGGGCAAAGAGAGAAATGGCTGATGAAGCAAAACACACTGACTGGGGAATGTGGCATTCCAAAGGGGGTCCAGGTTGGAGGCTTGGGTATGGGGAGAAGATGGTGAACTACTGACGGACCTTCCGTGGGAATCAGCAGCCTCTGAGTGCTCTGTAATGCACGCTGTTTAAGGTTGAATTGTGTCCTCACCCAACCATATGTTGAAGTTCTAACCTCCAGGACCTCAGGATGTGACTGATTTTGGAGACAGTGCCTTTGATAAGGTAATTGAGTGAAATGAGGTCATTAGGCTGTTCTCTAATCCAATATCTAGTGTCTCTATAAGAAAAGGAAATTAGGACACACATGCACAAAGGGAAAACCACATGAAGACCCAAGAAGATGGCCATCTACAAGAAACCAAGGAAAGGGCTCAGAAGAAACCAGCTAACACCTCAGTATAGAACTTCTGGCCTCCGGACTGTGAAATAATAAGTACCTACTCTCTAAGCACCTCCAGTCTGCAGAGTGTTGTTATGGAAACCCTTCCAAATGAATTCAGTTTCTGGAGGGAGAAATGAGGAAGGCAGGCAGCTGCCAGCAAGGATGGAGCATGTTCTTGCCATTGATAGGGAGCCTTCCTGGTCCCTGATCCTTAAGAGAGCAGGTACACAATGAGTGCTCAAGTACTGCTTGTTGATTTAGATACCTGGAATGGCATAAGTACATCTGGGAATAAGCAGTTGACTTTTGGCAAACACTGAGTGGTCCATTGGCCTTGGGCATTCAGAGAGGTATTGCCAACTGTAGAGGAACCTGGCGTAGGAGTTCGTGATAGCATTGGGTTGGTTAAGAGAATATAATATGTTCTCTTTGATACTCTTCTAGCTTCTAATGTTTGTGACCTGATGGCAAAATGAGAAATGAGCTGAACACAGGGACAAGGAGGACCCAAATTTGCTGAGCTGAAGGAAAAATGGTACAGTTTATGAAAATGTCATGTCTAGAGGTCAGAGCCTGGCACCAGGAGCAGACTTTGTGGGTACACACTCACGTGCATTTCAGTGTATGTGTGCAAAAATGGTACATGCTGCTCTGTGCTGGATCCTGATGTACCCAGCTTGGGGCACAGAACAAGGATATGGAGAGAAGGTCCATGAATGATGCTTGTGGATGCTCTGCTGCTGGACTTTCCCCTCCCTGTGCACACCCAGGATCTCCCAAGCTGAGGTATCATCAGTCTCAGGAGAAGAGAGTCTTAGGAGGAGTGAGAATTCCCTATAGCAGTGCTTTGCAAACCTGAATGTTATCCTTTCAAAGGCCAACAATGTTAGTTCAGGGTCTGGGTTGACAAGTTATTGCTGATTAACAAAGACTTACCACAAATACAACCATTCAAGCTTATAGTTGCTTTATAATCATAAAATAAAACTTTTTAAAAAGATTTTTATTTATTATTTTTCAGAGAGAGGGGCAGGGAGAGAGGGAGAGAGGGACAGAAACATCAATGTATGGTTGCCTTTCACCTGCCTCCAGCTATGGGCCTGGCTGGAGACCTGGCTTACAACATGGTTATGTGTACCCTGGCTAGGAATGAAACCAGCAACCTTTGGGTTTGCAGGCCAGTGCCTTACCCACTATGCTACCAGCCAAGGCACAATAAAAATTTATAAATAAAATACAAACATAAGTATAATAGCAGTAAAACTCAAACTAGCAGCATTGATTTTATGTGACTATTGAGCCTGGTGTTTGTAG
The DNA here is from genome assembly GCA_004026585.1 of Noctilio leporinus. Taxonomy (NCBI): domain Eukaryota; kingdom Metazoa; phylum Chordata; class Mammalia; order Chiroptera; family Noctilionidae; genus Noctilio; species Noctilio leporinus. The sequence goes on along the minus strand of PVIW01013224.1, from coordinate 8,925 downwards.
AACCAAGCTGTCATCTAAGGGAATATGGGACTGAATGTGAGGCAGACTCTTCCGCAGGTGATGGGGTCCTCACTGCCATAAGCTGAGATGACATAATCTCCCAGTATATACAGTATGGATGCACAAAGCTATACCAGTTGAGGTTACCCTGATTGCTACCTTAAATTCAAACAAGGGCACAGAAATCAGGTGCCACGAGTTTATATGGAGCTTATCCAGATAATCTATGTATTTTTAAAGTTTTTCTATATCTTCCTAAAGTGTTGAGAGCTCCATTAGGGAAGATGAAGAGCTCTGGGGTTGCTCTTTCCAAACAGGGAAACAACCTGGGAGCACTCATGTAGAACATCCTTTATTTATTCCACAAACATTTACTCACCACTCTCCCATGCCCAGGGCCTGGGCTTAAGCAGAAGGGGCACAGAGATGACTGATAGCTGGTGTCTGACTTTAGGGATGAGATAGTCCAGTAGGGGCATTTCCTGAAGTATCAACAATGCTATATCTAGAGGTTTGTATAGGAATCTGGGGAAGGGGGGCTTGAAAGAGGGGACCTAACTCAGACTTTTGAGGCTTGGAAGGCTTCCTGGAATAGGTGATGCCTCTCTAAGCTGAGTCTTAAAAGAATAGAAACCTACTAGTTCAGTGGAGGAACAGTTAGCTCAAGACTCCCTAGCTGAGCTAGGATTGGAGCTCTGCACTTTTAGAATAAAGGTTACATTTATGAATAGGAGAAGGATGACATATTTATCCTCTAGAGAACTCACCCCATGTCACCACAATCTTTTCCTTGAACAGTTAATAGTTTGGCAATTTTATCATTACATAGCCATTTATTGACAGAAGTTTGTCCTTTTCTATTTTAATAATATCCTTGGAAAGTCAATATCAGGATTTTCTATTTTAGCATGAATTACTTAATTTGTTAGCTACAGGTTCAGAAAGTTCCTAAGAAAATGGAAATGAAAAGTGGTAGGATTATGCAAGAGAAGTTGGGCCAGATCTTGAAGTTTACCTACCTGCCCCGGGTTGAGTGCCAAGAAGAGAGAAACATCATTGAGGATGTCTTATCCTTCATCCCAGGTATGTAAAGGGTGCATGTGTGTGTGTGTAGGTAGGGCAGCAAAAGAGTAGGTAGAATAGGATGTTTTCTCACTCATTGGGCACCCTCAGCTTTCTCTGCTACACAAAGGATTAGCTCCCTGCATCCTGCCCATAAGCAGCCAGGAAGGGTGGGAGGAGAAACCCATGACTGAGACCTGAGCTTAGGTTTAGCAGCTGCTTCAGCTCCTTAAACCATCAAACCAGCTCCCCTTTGGCCAGCCTGGGTATATTTGCGCTCATGTTTGTGAGGAGCCTGAGCAGACCCCAGTTTGATTTGGTTTAGTCTCTCCCACTCTAGTGTAGCTGAGAGCAGAGCTCAGCTGGATCCAGAAGGAAAAGCACCCCTCTGCAGAAACAGAGTAGGTGCTAGAGGCAAGCCAGGCCAGCATGGGGATCTCAGCTTGAAGATGCCTAATCTCAGAGTAGGGTAATAGCATGAAAGCTGCTCCCAGCTCCAGATCTCCAAGGCCCAATAAAGGTTTTTATTTAGAAATACCTGAATTACATAGGAGAGGTGTTTCATCCCAGAAGTCTTTGATTTGCAATTCCAGTTCAGGATAAGAGAATTAGGAGTTTTCTTGGTTTTCTTCTTGCATCACGTTTGGGGATTAGTTGTCTCTCTCCCTCTCTCTCTCTTGTTTTGTTTGTTTTGGTTTTGTTTAATTTTATTTTTAAAATACAGCTGACATTTAATATTATTCAAACTTAGTTTCAGATGTACAGCATAGTGGTTAGACAATTTATCTAATTTACACAGTGACCCCTCTGATAATTCAAGTACCACCTGGCACCATGCATTATTGCAATATTATTGACTATATTCCCTCTGCTGTACTTTACATACCCATGACTATTTTGCAACCACTAATGTGTACTTCTTAATCCTTTCACCTTTCTTACCCAGACCAGCTAAACTTTCTCCCCTCTGGCAACCATCAGTTTATGCTCTGAATCTATGAATCTGTTTCTGTTTTGTTTATTTCGGATTTTTTTAAATTTATTTTTGTATTATGTTTGTCCCATGTTTATTTTGTTCTTTAGATTTCACACACAAGTAACATAATATGTTATTTGTATTTCTCTGTCTTATTTCACTTAGCATAATATCCTCTAGGTCCATCCATGCTGTTGCAAATGGTAAGATTTCATTTTTTTTTTTATGACCAAGTGGTATTTTATTGTATATATGTACCACAGCTTTTTTAATCCACTTGTCTATTGATGAACACTTGGGTTGCTTCCATATCTTGGTTAGTATACATAACACTACAATAAACATAGGGGTGCATATATCCTTTCAAATTAGAAGTGGAATTGCTGGGTCATAAGGCAGTTCCATTTCTAATTTTTTTTAGGAAACTCCATACCATTTTCCATAGTAACTGCACCAACACACATTCCCACCAACAGTTCATTAGGGTTCCCCTTTCTCCATATGTCACTGGCAATTGTTTGTTGATTTATTGACAATAGCCTGATAAGTGTGAAGTGATAGTGCTTTGTGATTTTAATTTGTATTTCTCTAATTATCAGTGATGTTAAGCATCTTTTCATATGTCTATTGGCTATCTGTATGTCCTCTTTGGAAGAGTGTCTACTCAGATCCTCTGTCCATTTTTTAATTGGAATTGGGTTTTTTCTTTTGGTTGAATTATTTATAAATTTTTAATATTAGCCCCTTATCAGATGTGTCATCAGCAAATACATTCTTCCATTCAGTAGGTTGTTTCTGCATGTTGTTAATGGTTTCTTTTGCTGTGCAACAACTTTTTAATCAGATGTAGTTTATTTTTTCTTTTGTTTTTATTGCCTGATGAGATATATCTAAAATATGTATATTGCTAAGAGAAATGCAAGAGCATTTAAGCCCTATATTTCTTTCTAGTTTTTTTCTTTTCTTTTCTTTTCTTTTACTTTAAAATTATTTTATTACATTATATTGTTTATGCTATTTTAATTGTTGCCAGTTTTCTCCATTTTCCCAGCTCCATTGAACCCCCCTCCCTCATGCAATCTTCATATCATTGTCCACTTCCACCAGTCATGCATATGCCCATAGGTCATGCATTTATGGTCTTTGGTTAATCTCTTCACCTTCTTTCATTCAGCCCTTCCCCACCCCACCTTCTCAGTCAGTCTGTTCCATGTATCTATGCTTTTGTTTCTATTTTGTTCATTAGCTTATTTTATTCACTAGATTCTACATAGAAGTGAGATCATATGGTATTTGTCTTTCACTGACTGGCTTATTTCACTTAGCATAATATTCTAGGAGTTTTATTTTTTGATTCTTACCTTTTACTTCTAAGTCTTTAATCCATTTTTAGTTCATTCTTGTGATATGGTATAAAAAGTTGGTCTAGTTTCATTTTTTATGTATCTAATTTTCCCAACACCAGTTATTGAGCAGACTATATTAACTTATTGTATGTTCTAGCTTTCTTTGTAATATATTAATTGACCATATAGTTGTGGGTTTTTTCTAAGCTCCCTATTCTGTTTCACAAACCTATGGGTCTGTTTTCATGCCACTATCACACTGCTTTAGCTAGTATAGACTTGTAGTATAGTTTAATATAGGTAGTGTAATACTTCCAACTTTATTCTTTTTTCTCAAGATTGCTGGGCCTATTCAGGGTTATATGGGTCAATATACACTTTTTGGATGACTTGTTCTAGTTCTAGTCTTGTGAAAATTCCATTGGAATTTTGACAGGGATTGCATTGAATTGATAGATATCTTTGGGCAGCATGGGCATTTAAATGATGTTAATTCTTTCTATGCATAAGTACAGTACATGCTTCCATTCATTTCTATCTTCTTCATTTTCTTTCTTTAATGCCATAATTTTCCAAGTACAGGTTTTTTACCTTGGTGATATTTATTTCTAGGCATTTTGAATGCATTTATAAACATAACTTTTTTCTTAGTTTATCTTTCTGATATTTCATTGTTGGTGTATAAAACTGCAACGAATCTGTGAATATTTATTTTGTATCCTGCTACTTTTCTGAATTTGTTTATCCATTCTAGTAGTTTGTGATGGAGCCTACAGGGTTCTCTATAATTAATAACATGCCATTTCAAAAAGTGACAGTTTTAATTCTTCCTTTCCAACGTGGATACTTTTTATTTCTTTTTGTCTGATTGCTGTGGCTAGGACTTCTAATACCATGTTGAATAAGATTTGTAAAAGTGAACATCCTTGTCTGGTCTTAATCTTGAAGATAACATGTTTAGATTTTTTCTAATTGAGTATAATGTTAGATATGGGTTGTCATGTATAGCCTTTATTACACTGGGTTATGTTTCCTATAGAGGGAACTGGGAGTGAGCACTAGAAGCGAAGAGGGACTGAAATGAGAGTTCTAGAAGCCAAAAAAAAGCAGAGATTCTTTAAAGTATTAGTTGCTTCAGGACAACAGCCATTGATTTTCCCACTAGGAAGTGACTAGAAAAGTCCTGGGGTAAAGCCAATTCAGGGGAGGGTGGAGGCAAAACTAGATTTAAGGATTCAAACTGTTCAATGGCATGTGAGACAGAAATAGAGAACTTCCAGCCAAGATGGAGGTGTAAGTAGGCACTCTGCATCTCCCTCACAACTAGAAGAAATTTACATCTACCTCAAAACTAAATAAAAACAATGTAGAAATTTCAGAAAATTGAACTACATGGAAGTACAACAAACAAAAATGTAAAGAAATACTCAGCCAGACAGGTAGGAGGGCTGGAACTGGAGAGGAGAGCAGCAGGAGCAGCATGGAAGCTGATGCTATAGCAAAAAGCATAGTCACACATTTAAAACCTGGGAGGTGATCCCAGGGCCAGACCACGAAGCTCATGGTTTCAGCACCAGAAAAAATAGAGCCATATTGCTTCTAACTGTGAAAATCAGTGGGGATAGGAATGGAGGAAGAAACTGCTGATTTCAATGGACAAGTAGCATTATTCCCTCTCAGACCCCTCCCTCACATATAGCACCACACCATAGTGAAGTATGTGGCCCTCACTGATGAATTTCCAAAGCTCCACCCCTTACAACACAAGTGGGACTTAACTACTTAAGACACAAAGGCAAATGCAGAGAGCTGTCAACCTAAGAGAGAAGTATGGCCCAAAAGAGGGAGCAGATCAAGGTGCCAGTGGGAAAACTGAGCGATAAAAAGATGGCCAACCTAGCAGATGCAGAGTTCAAAATGTGGGTGATTAAGATGTTCACAGACTTGGGGGTTCCAGTAAGATGACAGAGGGGTAAGTGGAGCTGCACCAATATCCTCCCAGGTTGCATCTGGAATTATTTTTTTGGAGAAAAAGTCAGCTGGAATTACCAACAGAACACTAGCTGGAAAGAAGTCCTATAACCACAGACAAAACAGAAAAGGCCACTGCATCACAATGTGACTGGTTGAAATCACTGAAATATGTGAGAGGGTGGGCTGGGCCCCCACCAGAGGCAGCAGCCGAAGTGATGGAGCTGGGAGCTCCACCTGAGAAGGGTGGGTTCTGGTCCACCAGCTGGGTGTCCCACCTATAGCAACACAGCAGAGAGCAGAGCAGCTTCCAGATGAGAAGGGCAGAAAGTCTTAGAGTGTGCTGGCCTGAGAGAGCACTGGAGACAGAGAACTGCTAGGGTGACCACAGTGACAATACTTTGGCACCACCCTACCCTGGGCTTTCTTGGAGGGAGGGCAGAGAGGACTGGAGACAAGTGGGGAGTTTGCGGTGGTGGCTTGGAGGAAAGAAGAGGGGAGGCAGCTGTGGGGATCCTGGTGCTGACTCATCACCCACACCTTGGGTGGTCTGTGCTGTGCCAAGCGACTTCTTTATGAGGGTCCTAATAGCCCTGCCCACTGGAAGCAATCTACCCCCACCCCCCCCAGTAGCGCAGGAGCCTGGCTCCTGATCACAATTCTTTGACATACATCTAAATAAACCTCTCCTACCCTGCCCTGCCTGACCATAGATATAATAGTTGGCTTCTGCGGAAGTATTTCTCACCCAGCAGCACCTGGGCTTGGCAGCTGATCACAAACTTTCTGACTTACAGCTGGGTCAGACAGTCAGCCCCGCACAGTCGCTTGTAAGCCTGGTGCTGATCTTGGATTAATTGCTTTGCAATTTAGTCCTTCTCGCTCAGCAAAGCTTGGACCAGGCAGCGGATTACAGACTCTGATTTATAGCTGGGTCAGTCAGCCCCTCACAGTGGCATGCCAGCCTGGTGGCTAATCCTAGATTCATTGTTTTGCAACTGAGTCACTCCTAGCTCAGCAGAGCATGGGCCTGGAGGCTGATAACAAATTCTCTGACCTATAGCTGGGTCAGACAGTCATCCCCCACACAGTGGAAACTGAGCCTAGTAGCTGATCCTGGAATCTTTGGTTCAAAAGTGAGTTGGTTAGTCTTGCCTACTGGCCTCTGGGCCTGGCAGCTTATCACAGACTCATTGGATTACAATTGTACCTTGCTGTCCAGCCCAGTAGCTCCTGAGCCTGACAGCTGATCACAAATTCATTGATTTACATCTGAATCTGTCCCACCAGGATGCACCTGAACAGCTGGCTGATCCATTGGATTACAATTCAACTTCTCTATCTAGCTCAGTAAGGCCTGAGTTTGGTAGCTGATTTATTGACTTACAACTGAATCAGTGTGTCACCCCAAAAGGCAGCTGAGCCTGGTGGTAGATCACAGACCAATAGGATTATAACTAAATCAATCCTTCCAGCAGTTCCTTAGCCTGGCAGCTGATCACAGTCTGGTTGGATTACAATAAAACAAACAAAAAAAAATGGGGAAAAAAAGAAACAGTGCATCACCAAAAGGAAAGGAGGAATCCCCAGAAAGATCACTAACCAAAACAGAGGCAAGCCAACTATCAGATATAGAATTCAAAATAATGATAATGGAGAAGCTCAATGAGCTTACCCAGCTGAAGGAAAACTAGAAACAACTCCAGGGGAATTACAAAAAACTCCAGAGTAACTACAAAGAACTCCAAGGAATCTACAAGTAACTTTCTGAGAACTATGCCAGCATTAAGAAGGACATAGAAACTATCAGTAAGAGCCAGGAGGAAATGAAGAATACAATTTCTGAATTGAAGACTACAGCAAAAGAAATCAACAGCATGCCAGAGGAAGAAGAGGATCAAATCAGCAAGCTGGAGGATAACTTAGAAAAATATTCCAAGACAGTGCAACAGAATGAAAAAAGGTTGAACAAGAATGAAGAAGTTTTAAGAGAGCTGCAGGACAACATGAAATGAAATAATATCCATATCATAGGGATACAAGAAGGAGAAGAGAAGCAATAAATGAAAAACCTGTTAAAACAATTAATGAGAGAAAACTTCCCTAACATGATGAGTGAAAACATTACTCAAGTTCAGGAGGCACAGAGGGTCCCAATGAGGATGAATATGAACAGACCCACTCCAAGACACATCATAATTAAAATGGCAAATTTCAAAGATGAAGAGAGAATCCTAAAAGCATCAAGAGAGAAATGACAAATAACTTATAAGGGGGCTCCAATAAGTTTATCAATTGATTAGTCAACAGAAAAAATACAAGGCAGAAGGGAATGGTAAAAACTATTCCAAGTAATGGGAAACAAAGGCGTGTAATCAAGAATACTCTACCCAGCAAGGCTCTCATTCAAAATGGAAGGAGAAATAAGGAGTTTCCCAGAAAAAAAGAAGACTAAAAGAATACATCTCTACCAAAGCAGCATTGTAAGAGATGCTAAAGGGTCTGCTTAAAAAAAAAACAAACAAACAGAGAGAGACAGAGAGGAACACAGTTACAAAGGGGGAAAATGGCAATAAATAAGAATCAATCAATAATAACCTTAAATGTAAATGGATTAAATGCACCAATCAAAAGAAATAGGGTAGCTGCAGGGGAGGGACTGTGAGAAACTGACTCCGGCAACCGGGAGAGGAGACTCCAAGCGCGCACGGCTAGAGGAGGAGGAGAAGAGTCCTGCGGGAAGCCGGAGCCGGGGAGCGGGAAGTGCACCGGCGGGGCGGCGAGAGGGCCGAAAACGGACCTGCTGGGCAGCTGGGGAAACAGCAGCTAGAAGCCCCTGCAAGGGGGGGAGGCCCAGCCCTGCGCAACCACACAGGCCCCCAGGCTCCGCGGGAAGCTCCAAGCAGCGAGCCGGCGAGCCGGCAAGCAGGGAACTAGTGGCAGGAGACCCGCCATTGCCGGAGACAAAGGCCGCACCGCCCACGCCTTGGAGGGGCTCATCACAGAGGACGCAAAGGACTCAGCAGAGAGCTGATTGGCTTGGAGATGTGGTGCTCGCCCCGAAAGGGCGGGACAGTGTAGGCGGACCCTGGACAGTGTTGACTGACAGGCCCGGCCTCCTCCCGGAACTGCGGGGGCGGGACTAGTCGGCACAGGGACCAGCGAAATTGCAGGCTGCCCTGCAGAAGTGCTGGGAGCGAGTCCTGGGCAGGAACCTCCGCCAGGAGTGGGAGGGGGCTCCCTGCGGGCTCCAGAACACTGGTAGCCCTAAAACCCAGCCAGGCTGCTGAAGGCCCAGCCTACCTGGGGGCAGACACTCAGAATCAGCCCTACTGCGACAATCAGAGGCCCTGCCACACACCAACACCGGCTAGAATATAGACTGTTAAGTCCTGACCAAGAAAAAGAGGCAGCATCAGGAAAGGGATTGCTGCCAATCTCAAGCACCTGAATTATACCGAGAGCAATATGAACTATTAAGCCCCAACATATCCTTTGCAAAAGTTACTCCTCACATATTCTTAATCCCCCCTATACCTCAATTCACCTAAATACCCAAGACCCTCCCCT